>CM060634.1:10642500-10877500 GCA_030578275.1 Meda fulgida
ATTCCAGTGGTACTGGTGGATATCCACGAGAAATTCGAGCATGTCTTTGCGTCATTACGTCACATCTGTACACATAAAGAAGGTGTCTCGACTAGTAGGCTATGTTGTGTGTGAGAATGTTGGAGGTGGAGATTTATAGACTTTTCTCACAGCACTTGATATAATTGAACTTTTCAATTTGATGGCGGATCCAGAAAGGTTCAAACGACAATCACCAATGACAACTGGAGATTCACCCGATTGTAAAATGCAAAAGACTTAAGAGTAGCTACAGGAAAAAAAGTGACTGCAACCGGGCCCATGCGAAAACAAGGATCGTAAGGGCTTTTGAAAGGTGGCGTGTTTCGAAGGGGTTCAAAACGAATGCAGAGACGGCTATTTTTCTGCTGGACAGGTCAGACATTTCAATGGTTGTAGCGCACTTGTTCGCTTAATTCATACAGTTACGGAGTACTGAACTACAGGTAACCCTAATACACATTTAATGTATCACGCAATGCGGATGTTGTTAACATTAACAATTTGAGAACAAAGTATAATTTGCACGGTTTGAAGTGATATGATAAGCGATCATTAGATTTAATCAGCGCGATTTACTACAAAGCTTTTTTCCCAGTTGGTCAGAACAAAAGTGGATGTTACTTACTTGTTCAGATGACATTTTCCAGTGAAAATGCTTTTGTTGGTCATACTTTCAAACAGTAGAATCTGTGATTCTGAATGCCAGTATCCATTGCAGCGCGGTGACTGACAGCACATTCTCCTCAAAACATTGCGTTCATCCGCACTGTGCTGTGCCGAGGCACAACCCACGTAAAGTTGATTATTCCGCGAATAACTGCAGTTGCAGATTTCGAACAGAGATGGCGACAAAGAGGAAAAGCTACGGACTGCTGCTTTAAGCAGTAATTTCAGAAGAATTTCACATTATTATTATATAGACTTGGAACATAGTGCACAAGTTGTATGAACCACGTTATGCTTTTTTTTTTTTTTTAGTTTAGTAAATTCTTCAAGAACTTCTAACATATTGACTTGGAACTATATGAGAGCAATTTTAATTTGAGCAAACAATCCCTTGAAATGTAGTCTGCCTTCATCTCATGGGTGTGTTTTATCTGAATGGTAAGCATGACTATATCATTTACACAGGCATTTGGACAGCAAAAAAACAATAAATACAAAAGTAGGAAGAATGTGCTTCATGATTAGTCACCATAACATAATTTGAAAGAAGTGTAATTGCAGTTTACAGAGAAACATGTGAGGATGCATCTAAACATCAAATAGCTTTTAAAATTTTAAACATGATTTTTAAACATGCTTTTAAATATTTACCCACGCTGATGTTTAAATATGCATTGTTACTTACCAAATGTACATTAAGGATTGTCACTGTGGTTGGTTATGTTTGTTATTCTAATAAATGTGTTCATTCATTCTGTTTATAACATTTAAATCCTCTGAGATGACTAATGTTTTCCTCTCTCAATGGTGGAGGGCTTTTAACTAGTTTTCCAAAGGCTTTTAACACATTAGGGCTACACATTCTCCCTTATATTGAGCTCATTTGCATACTTAATTAGCCAGTTTTATTAAATGCTTTTCCACAAAGGAATATCAGTTAAAAAATCCCACACAAACTCTGCCGTTGGAAGCCTGTATGTGAAAACACATTAAAAATGAGACGCTCCTCTTGAGATCGGCGGCTGGAACGATGCCCTGCCCCTTCACTTCATTTTGGCTCGATTAAGCGTGCAAATGTAACGTTCGCTTTTAAACATGTTAAAGAGTGAAATTACCCATCAGCCCCATAGCTAAGTGATGCTGACATCCTCATAATTATGTCCACGACATAGAAAATTAATCAGACGCACATCTGCAGAGACACATTTAAACATCTGTCAGTCACTTTGGCAGCACATGATGGACAATTGTTGTTACCGCTCTCCATCAGGCACTTGTTTTTCTGCTTGAATATTTGATTGCTTGTCTTTTATGAAATATATCTCTATGGCTGGAATGACTGTCTGCTTGGAAACTATATCAAATGGATTATTCACAATACCATGTGGCACAAGAATACTCGTATTCAGCAAGGGCAAAAAAGTGTAATATATCTCAAACATTAGCATTGTTATACACAGTATATTGCACATACATGCGTGAACATGTACAACTCATGTAGAATTAAACACAGTAAAGATCTTCACACTCATGTATTTAAAAGCATGGACAAGGTGTTTTAATTGGTGAGAAACTGTAACTTTGACACGCTGATGCTGAGTACATTTAACAATTATTCTCATTTATAGAGATTAATAATGCTTCAAAATATTTTATAGATTTTTTTTATAGAGTATAAATTTGTTCACCAATGTCTCCCCAAGGCACTTTTCCATTATTGTGCTGCAGCTTATGCATTTATTCACTTCGCCTCAGGTTTTTCAAATGCCCACATTAGCAGTGTCACCAAAAGTGTCTCTTAATTATGCATGGAAAGTGATATTTGGAATTACCAAGATCCCAATTAGGCTAAAAACTATATGATTTCATCAGATATAATTACTGAAGCTTAGTTTTAGATATCAGTCCATAAGACAGAAATGGTCCACTTTGCTTCATGATCAATGTTCAACACTGAACTGAATCAACATGTAAAGCGAAAAACGGCACTATTGTCTTCTGTAGAGCTGAATTAAAGTGTATATGTCACCGATTATGATTTTATACAGCGACCAATGTCCACTAATATAGTTGTTGAAATACAGTGAGAAGTATTAAGCAGGTCATGTGATTGCAAAATGCCAGCCAATATGAGGGGGGACCACTCTAGAATAAAATAACTTTGTCTGTGCCATGGATATGTTGGAGTGTTTGTCTGACCAATGGCCATTATAAACTTCTTGGTCAAAGTACTATTCATTTCTTTTGTTGTAAAACTTTTTAAATAATTACTTGGTGCACAATAAATTCAGCTGTGTCCTCTGTATAACCTTTATGTGGCACTAAACAGCCCGAGTTTTATTCATGTGGTCTTTTTACGTAACTCTCAGTGGTAACTATATCATCAAAACATTGTATCTTGTAATTTTCATAATTTACTGTTGTGGTGTTCATTACTCAACGCCTCCCTATAGTTACACAGGAAGAAAAAGCTCTTTTTTTCCACAGTTTGAAGTGACTTATGAGCTTTTGAAGGGACCAAGTGATGTTTTGTGCTGGGAGTAATTTCAAAGGATGTGGCTGACAATCTCTCTAATCGACTGTGTAACACAAAGAGTCTCTTAAATAAAACGGCTGCTTATCCTGAGCTTACCTGGAGGGGATGAAACATGTCAAGATATGCTGCTTTGAAAAACTGGGGGTCTGGCTTTGCTGTGGTCTCTCAAACGTCGAGCAGCCACGCGTGCGGTTAACATATGTGTGCGTATGTGTGCGTATGTGTGCGTATGTGTGCGTATGTGTGGGAAGTTTTTTTTTTTTGCCTTTGTATGTTTCTTGGCAATGCGCTGGACTCCCACATAGACTCTCAGATCACAGGAAAGATATGGGTGGCAGATCGGAGGCCTACAGATGTACACAAAGGAAGAGGAAAGTCATGTGTGCTAAGCACCAGAGATCTCTTCTCAGCATGCGAGCAGCAAGATGTGTACTTCATGTGTCTGTTTCAGTTTATTTTATAAAGGTGTATGCCTCAAGTTGTTATTTATGTCATATTTGCAGTCCAAAAACTTGGGATTGGTAAGATTTTGTTTTTGAAAAAAAAAAAAAAAAATTCCTTACCAATGCATTTATAGTGTTAAAAAATACAGTAAAAATGGTTATATTGTCAAATGTTATTTCAACTGAAAATAACTGTTTTTTTTGTTGTTTTTTTACTTCAATATATTGTATAATGTATGTAATTTATACCTATGATGGCAATGCTGAATTGTCAACATCATTACTCCAGTCTTAAGTGTCACATGCTCCTTCAGAAATCATTTTAAAATACTGATTTACTGCTCAAAAAGCATTTCCTATTTTAAGCAACGTTGAAAACAGTTGTGCTGTTTCATATTGTTTTGTGGAAACTGTGATACATTTTTTCAGGATTCCTTGATGAATAGAAAGTTTAAAAGAGCAGCATTTATTTAAAATATACATATTTTGTAGTATTATACATGTCTTTACTGTCATTTTTGATTAATATAATGCATGCTTGCTAAAAAAAAACAATGTTTGAATGTTAATGTATTGAACCCTGAACTAAATAATTACAGAAACCAAAATTTAATACAGTGACTAAAAAGTTATTTTCATGGCATTTCTGAATTTAAACTATATATTAAACATTTATAGTGTAATGATATAAAACTCTTATTTGAAAATTATTCAATCATATTATAATATAGTAGTGTTAGTTACAAAATGTTAGGAGGAAAAATCTATATCTATATAGGGATCCCTGAATGACTATCAGTGGGGGGGTCCTTGGGTCTGTAAAAAAAAAAACTTTAAAACCTACAAACATATTTTGTGAAAATGTTTTGCTTGTAAAGTGTGCTTAAGATCTTTCTTTAAAATAAATTCCACTTGCTTTGATATTTTGTTATCTAAAGCTGCCTCATTCATATGTTTTAAAGTGAGGCTTAAGTGTGCCAATACGTCTTGGAGCCACTGGCTGTTTGAAAGCTCTCTGCCAATCAAAACAGGCAGCTGAATGCTAACATGTTCAAATCAGGTTGCTAGCCAATCACAACAGAGCTGATCGCATGGAGTAAAGAGTGAGCTGCAGAGTGCATTTGGTTTTATTCATGCTATGCTGACTTTATAGGCCTTTTGCCCCCCTGGTGGAGAGATGTTTAACTGTCTTGACTGTGTCTGTTTTCTCTCAGTGCATGAGGGTATCAATGTGGTGGGTCCATATTTCCCCCGATTATGAAATCTAGGTTTTGCTGAGCAGGAAGAAGGAAATTGACCCTACATGTCTTATATTCTGGGTTTGTGGCCCTGCTAACACACACGTATGCATCTTTCATATATGTTTGTTTCTCTTGAGGTCCAAAACTCCCACATTCAGGAAACAAACTGTCAAGAAAGCAAGCAGGATTTCTGGGGGAGTTTCGTATCAGATAACAACTTCCTGTCGACTATCCACATCATGAAACAATCGACTCGCAGAGATGCTGTTTGATAAAAATAGGCAAATGATTTAAAATGCTGTTGCAGGTGTAATGGAGTAGATTTATGTGTGCATGTGTATTTATATGAATAGCCAAAGGAATTCATCTCTAAAATAAGCAGACCTAATATCATATTCTTGCAAACAGACACAGATTTCACAGTCTGAGCTTGTTTTTACCCTATTGGTTTGGTTACGTCATACTTTTGCTTCCTGGCAAATATATTAAAACCAGCCACCCACGCCAAACAAAAATAGCTCTTTTTCATTCTCATTCTCATGTTAATAAGACTCTTTTTAATCTTCCCCTCGACATGCAACCACTTTCCCATTCCCTGGTCTCTCACCCGCAGAGAAGTCTATCCAATCCATTTTACCCATCTGCCAATCTCAATCTTAGTGATCAGCTCTCATCTCCTCATCCCTCTAACTGTATCCAATCAATTATATTCTCTAATCGGTCCTTTACTGTCATCACTGCAAATCTGTGAGCAATCCGCCTCTTTTAATGCGGCCTGTAATACCAGGAATGGGGATTTAACTGAGATAATATAAGCAGGTTATGAAGGCAGTGTAAACTTGTTCAGAAAGTTCACAAAAGATACTCTCAGACCTGTTAAATCTCAGTTCTGAGAGAGAATGCAGCAGACCATTGCAATCTGCTATACTTTTCTGGTAGTTTATATCTCTACAAAACCTGAAACACTCTTTAAATTGCAGAAAGTGTGTTCTATTACACTGTCTTTTCTTAATATATGCCATGAGTTGATAAATTACTCTTGCCATGATTAATAGTAAATTTAAACAAACATCTTTTTAAAATGAAATTGTTTAATGCCTGCTTTCCATAAATGTTAATAGCGCAACATTAATTGTGCCAGTCCAATAGAGCTGAGTATTGTGAATAAGGAGCAATATATAATGAGCCTAATTTACATATGAAGGAGGCGTGTTTACACTGGGAAAAAATGATAGGGCCTTAATTTAAATACTTATGGAACAGCTCAGTTCCAGCACATTTAGCCCCTGGTTGAGCTGGATGGTGGTTATATGACGCAAAAGTGGTGCAACTGTTCTTGCCCCTAAATATATGTATTCTAGCTTTATGCACTGTCCTGTGTGAGAGATGCCAGTGTTTATGTGATGGTGTTTTTGGTGAATCAACACAAGCCGCTACGGCAACCCTGAGGCCAGGATGTTGTGTTTTTAAGGATGGAGACTGTTAAATTTAATTGACACATCCAACTGGCTGCTGTTCTTCATTTGTTTTACAGTCAGACAATTAAGCTGCTGAACACCAAAAAAAAAAAAATCATTGTTAAATACCACAGTATGAATAATACATACGGACGACTCTTCCATTCTCTCTATCACAATAGCTTTATCACCGGCAAACGCACTCTGTAAATCAATTGGGGCTTTTGCACACAAAGCCCTGTTGGATAAAACATTCCTTATTCTAACACTTTTACTGACCCATAAAGCTTCAGGGGCCATTCCAGCACAAATTACCGAGCAGAATGCGAACGCTAAGTATGAGACACAGATATCCATTGCGTTCTGGTCCCTTTGATTTAGGATTATTTGCATTCTGCCTGGCTTGACAAAGAGTCCATTCAAATTGTTTATGGAAGCATCACTGCCATTCCTTACGGAGAGAAAGACTGTAATAAAAACAATAGAACACCATTGCTGTGTTAGCAATATGTGAAATATGTAGATCTCTGAATTCTGTGGTTTGACAAGAGTCAGAGAAAGTTGAAATGATGTTATTCACAAGCAATATTTTAGGGAGAATGTTAACATTATTACTTAAATATAATACATTTTTCTCTCGTGTGTATCATGAGTGCCATAACAGACAGTGTGCCAATTTCCTGGCTCAGCATTTGCTGTGGAAATAGTTTGTGAAGGGGATTGTGTTTAAGAGTATGGGGATGTGAATTTCTTGGTAATCTATACTATTAAATACTATTAAACTATATATTAATAGCTATAGCTATTAAATTAGAATGCTATGGCTTTACATCTTCGTCTCTGTCATGGATGGGGAGTTACCTATCCAATAGGAAGCAGCGGGTGTTCTTTAATGGTCAATATTCATCTACTAAGACAATACATTGTGGAGTACCCCAGGGTAGTTGCCTTTGGCCTTTGCTATACTTGATCTTTACAAATGATTTACCTTTTATTGTGAAACATTCAACTGTTGTTATGTATGCAGATGATTCCACACTGTATTGTTCTGGAAAAACTCCTCAAGATGTCTCAAATCTATTAAATCATGATTTGTAGAATTTAAGTAAGTGGGTAAACGATAACAAATTAGTTTTAAATGTAGACAAATCAACATCTATGATATTCTGGAGAAGATCAAAACTAATTACCCAGCCCTCTCTGAACTTGTCAGTCAATGGGCTGCAGCTAAGACAGGTAATGTAAGCCAGGTTACTGGGCGTCACCTTGGATTCTTACTTGTGTTGGTCAGCTCATATTGATGGAATGATAGTTAAGATGGGGAATGGTATTGCAATGTCCAGAAAATGTATGTCATGTATTCCTATGTCCATTGCTAAACAAGTTGTTCAGTCTCTTGTTTTGTGCCATTTAGAAAATTGTCCAATTATATGGTCGTCTGCATCACAAAAAGACCTTCGCAAGCTTCAGGTGGCACAAAATAGGGCAGCGAGGACTGCCCTCCAGTGCTCTCTTGACACTAACGTGGTCCTGATGCATAAATGCCTTTCTTGGCTCACAGTTGAAGATAAAATAAAACTACGATTAAGTTTAATATTGTGGAATGCAGTTTTTATGAAACAGCCACAGTTTCTCTTTGAGCAGATTGTTTTTGTAGGAAGTAGACACCTATATGCCACCAGGCAGGCATTAGGCGGTGACATAAAACTTTCGCTTCCCAGGACAAATTTTCTGAAATGCACATCACTTTATAGAGCATTATCTATTTGGAATCGACTCTGTCTCATTACGCAGAATTCAGAACAAATATAAATTTAAGATGACAGTAACCCAGGAATTGCTGCAAATGACCTCATGAAAGCTGGAAATTGTCATGTTATTGTACTTGGTAATATTTTGTATGTAATTGCAATGTTTGAATTCTTTTTGATTGTAATTTGTGTTATTGCTTTGTATAATTTCACGTTGTGAATATTTTAAAGAGGACCCCAGGAAGATTAGATGGACTGCTAATGGGGATCCTAAAAAAAAAATGAAATGAAAAAGCTATAGCTGTCAGTTGGAGCCACTCAAATGGCGGTGACTTCATGGGGGATTTTTGAATAAGTGGTTTCTCTGTTTGGATTGTGTCTATTTTTAAACTCTGGGGCTTTTGGGTGGAGCGAACTCAGGAACTGAGGGCAAGAGTTCAATGTCTCAGAGACTGAAGTCACACACTGGAGAAAAGAGACATAGAGATAGATTAAGTGAATATGTGAATTAATTTGTAAGTGATTTAAGGGAGAGAGTGAGTGAGTGAGCAAACTGATTTAGTGATTTATTGAGTGGGTGAATTAGTGGGCTTATAAGTGATTGAGCAAATGATCAAGTGAGTGAACAAGTGAGGGAACAACTAAATGAAAGAATGAATGAGTGAACGAACTCATAAATTAATGAATAAGTGAGCGAATGAATGATCTAGTGAATGCATGAGTGAGTTCATGAGTGACTGAGAAAATGATTGAATGGATGAATGAGTGAGTGAATGAGTGATCAAATAGTAGTCAGTGAATGAGTGAGTGAGCGAGCGGATGATTGATTAAGTTAATGAGTGAATTAATGATTGATTGATTGAGCGAGTGACTGAGCAAGTGTTTGAGTGAATGAATGAGTGTGTGAGTGAGCAGATGAACAAATGACTAAGTAAATGAGTGAACAATTACATTTGAATTAGGGAGCTAATGAATAAATGAGTGTGAGTGAATGAGTTAGCTATGATTGAGTAAATAAGTAAATGACTGAAAGCTGAGTGAGGGAATGATAATGCTACTGAATGAATGATCTATGAGTGACTGTGCAAAAGAAGTGAGTGAATGATTGAGAAAATGGTCACTGAGTGAGTGAGCGAGCTAAAGAATGAATGATTTGAATGACTGAGTGAATGAGTTAACTATGATTTAGTGAGTGAATTACCAACAACTATAGTTAAGTATAAGTGAGGGAGTGAATTAACAAGCTCTTAACTTGGTGAGAAATGTTAGTGAGAGAGTGAATGAGTGAATACATGATTGGGGGAGTTCATTAATAAGTAATTAAGCAAGATAATGAGTGAGCAACTGAGTAAGTGAGAGTGTGAGCAAAATAGATACATGGCAGAGAACATGTAAGTAAGGCTTGCGCTAGCATGTGGCCAGGAGTATCGTTTTGGCTCCATCAAACTTTACTGGAAAAACACAATAGCAAATGATGTCATAATGCTGAAACGTTCATGTCACGCTGAGCTTGAGGGAATCCATTTTTTATTGTGTTTAACATGACATCATAACCTAGCAAAGCCACAATATGAAACACCCTGCCAACACAACAGGGCCACATCTAAACACACCTCTCCTAAATATAGATTCAAGATCTGCTTAAATAGTCAGCAGAAGTGCAGCGTAGCAGTTTTATTTCTGAAGCCTTGGCTCACATTGTTGTTGACTTTGTCTATTTTCACAGTGTCCTGAATTTCCAGTAGTGCTGTATTTATAGGTGTTTTACCCAGAATATGCCATATGTAAACCATAAATAATTAGAGCTACTTTCCTCACCACCATCTCCAACAAAGCAGGCTTTATTAAAACCATCACCGCCATAGTTAGCTTCACTGCAGCCCAGTCCCACAAACCTCAGGTTTTGCCCTGGCGGACAGGTTACGAGAGGGCCCGGACACGGGTGGGGGTTCTTATTGGGAATCAACTGGAAAAATACAAGAACTAAACTGAGTAGGAGGTGGTTACATCTCATGAAGTCCTGTATGATTACAACCATATGTCAGGTCAGAATTGTCTCTTTCTCAGTAATGCGTCTGGATTTTCCCCATTAATATGGACAATGTAGAGTGGGTTGTTTTGACAATGTGTTATTGCCAGAGACATTTAGATAAGGGCTGAGGAAGAGCAATTGAGTTTAGGCTGAGGTGGCGTATGTGTGGTATCTCTCAGGCAGGAGAGAGAGGGATGCTGTAAGGTCAGTGCAGTACACACACTCCATTAGTGAGTGTTATGACAGGAGCTGCTGGGGTCAGAGCAGGACAGTGTCAGCTGTATATCTCTCAATGCTCTGTTTGATTGCACATCTTCCATATTTACACTGCTCACATTGGGAATGTTCTTTAAATGTAAACAATTTGTATTCTCTATTATCTGATTTCCTCTTGCTGAAGGTCAAACATATACCATTGTTATCCTTTTTTTTTTTTTTTTTTTACAGGTCAGGAGATTGCCTCTGACTGTTTTAATGAAATAATTCCTTACCATACATGTTTACTTCAACTCAGTCTGCAGATTAAAATACATATTTGTATTTGTTTGAAAATGTTACCAAACAATTTAATATTTCATTCAATAAATAAAAATGCAAAATACTGTAATTCATTGATTTTCAAATTGGTAAATTAATTGGAGGATATCATTTTATATATATATATATTAATAACATTTAATTTAATTTAATAACAATATTATTAATAGCATTTATATATTTTTTTATTTATTTTCTTGCTTGACAATAACTATAATTGGGTAGAAATTCGTTTTTTATAAAAAAAAAATAGTGTCAATCAGGGCCAGATTTACCTCATATTGTGGCATATACAGTATAGGTAAAATACATATTTTGGGTTCCCCATATTGGTTGTGATGTCCCGACGGCAAGACTAAAATACTCTTCTCTGCTCCTCAAATACATACAACATTATCGTGTTTAATTAAATAAAGAAAATGCTGTTCTTATTCAAACAAACAGTTCTTTATTTCCCAGTTTGCTGTGTTGTGCGGCACTTCATTCAAGATTCAAGAAGCGGGTGGTTTTATGAGATTTAATAGTTTGAGAAGCCAATGGAGTTACAAGGTTTAGTGACAAACTGTTTTTAATACTTTTAATTGGTTAAATATTTGAAAAATTATGAACTGCCCAACCCCCCCAAAATGATCAAATGAGTGCAAATGATCAGAACATTCTTGATATCTTTTCTGAAATTCACCCACATAGACACAATCTACTGTGTGTGTGATTATGTGACACACACTACACATTTTCCTGCACGCTGTGTGATTTTTATAAGGACTCATCTATACTTTCAGTAAGTCAACAATGTCGCTTGTTAACGTCACTTCGAGTAGGAGAGATTTAACCAGAGCTTTCGTGGCTGGTGTCTACCCAGCAGAAAGAGCAACAAATGTGGTCAGCCGATTAAACTGTCATTATGTGTGCCCGGCATGAACTGGCAAAGATGCCAGAAGGAAACTGTGCCACCTGGCATAACTTGTCAGAAATGACCCGTCATGGAGAAATGCCCGGCAGCTCGCTATCATACTCGTGTCCCGCTGTTTAAATAAAAAGACAACCGTGTGCACATGTGTGCTTGTCAGTCTAAATAGCCTCTTTCTCTGTCTTGTATGTGAGGGACTGTGTAAGTCTGGATGTGTAAGCATATGGTGTTAAAACTGTGTTTGCCTCCAGCGCAGCCGTGACTTTTGGCATGGACGTGCCTTAAACCACCAGCGCATGTGGATGTGTGTGTGTGTGTAAGATCTCTCACGACCAGAGCTACTGCTCCCTCCTGGCCAGCTCAGTCAATGCACTCTGGCCGATCGCAAAGCTGAGTTCAACTGAGAGTTTGATATCTCGTCCGTCTGTAGGCACAGACCCCGGGCGACTTCTTCTTTTCCGTATGGCTGTCAGAGAGCTCTAATTCGGCAGTGTGGGCGGAAACCTCCCTGCAGAGCTCCCGCCGGGTCATAACCCCATCTTAACCCTGTCATAACCCTCTCTGACAGCCTCGCAGATGGTGGGGAAAATGGGGGTTAAAACCCAGAGGCCACATCACCGCATCCCCATGTTCCTGTCCTCCTGCCTCCCCTGGATACCCCTGAAAGTCGGAATGACCTTGCACTGCCATTCTATCATGCACAGAGGGAATGATGGATCAGGGGATGTGAAAACCAGACTTGGGTCACATGCATTTTAAAGATTTGGAAAATAACTATTTGCCGGAAAATGATTTGGAGGATCTACATCAGCTCTTAACAGCTCTTAAATGGAGGACATAGTTACATGGATGCCTTAAATATGGATGAGGGTTGGGTCAGAGGGTTTCTGTACTGGCTCCTGGGAAAGACTTGAGATATCTGGCAGGCTTACACTCTAAGCTTGATCCATAGCACACAAGTGAGGGGGTGTAAGGAAATTCTGAATATCGTGATTTACAGTGTTTGCAATAACATGATCCTTCGAATATATGCTATGATACAGTACTGTACATGTCTTCTCAGGCCATTTAATAAAAGCTTTTACTGATCATAACGTACAAAAATGCCGTCAGTCAAAATCACCTTTATCTTTTTTATGTGTTTTTTTTCTTTTCTTTTTTTTCTGAATTACACTTAAAATACAAGTGCAGGGAGGCCGAGAGCGAGTTTGTAACTAGGGATGCGCCGATACCGATATCCAGTTGTTCCATCTGCCATTTGGTGATAATGTTGTTTGTTGTAAATGCATAAGCTTTTTAGCCACTCTCAGAAGAAAAGGTATATACAACCTTAGTGTTCTGTCAGGTATTTCATATATAAAACCTTTTAGGGTTTCCTATCATTGGATAGTTTTGGATTTAGGTTTAATTAATTTTCAATTTTAATTATATTTTATTCATTAAACAGATTGTAAACATAATTTATTAGTAAAAAAAAAAAAAACTTAAACATGAAAATATTATGCAATCATTTTAGACATTTCTCCTGTTATAGAACCTTTTTTTGGCATAAAGGATTAAAAACTGATTCAAGAACATAAGGGTTCTAGTTTTTTTTTTTTCTAAGAGTGTATAGGCCCACATATTGGTCAAATCTTGGTGAGATTTGTGGGTGTAAATTCATTTTGTCATGTGTTAATGTAAACAGGCATTGCAAAATAATCTGATTTCTGTCAAATTATTGGATCTGTGCATGAGTCCTTGCAGTACAAATGAATTACGGTATAAGTTCTGCTTTATGTTGCATCATTAGTAGTCATACAACATTATTAATGATAAACTTGATTACTTGGAAAATTCAAGTATTTAATTTGAGAGAAAAACGTACTAATTTGGGATTTGGGCATTGAGATTGGGATCAAGTATCATGAAAATACACTGGTGTTGGTAGTATTAAAATTGTATTATTATTACATCACACTGTGAGCATTTCTAATGTCGATAATTGTGTTGCAAAAACTGCCACAGTTGATTTGACTAAATTAGCTCAGATTTGGCTTTCACATCTCATTAGCAGAAGACAATTTCTGGTCCATTGCTGGTGTGCAATGCATGTTAAAACCTCGGCTCAAAAATACTGATTGATTAAATCACTAGAAACGACTGAACAATTTTGCACAGTATGAACTCAATGACTCAGGCTGTGCTAAAAATCCCATAAAATGGACAAATGGAAAGCTCATAGTGTTTCTATAGACTATAAAGTTTGAGGAGGGGCCACATTGGCTAATATGTGATGCAAGCTAGTTGAAATCGAGTGGTACCCAACTGGCTTGTTCTGTTTGGCCACCTCCACTTGTAATACCTGTCTGAAATCTGACAGTTTAAGCAATGGTGAAATCTGTTTTTATAAAGAGCATCCAGCAGTGGATTCATAGACAATTTAAGCCTATTAATGTGATTTTTGTATGGTTAAGGTGGTGAAATGTTAAGATTCACTCTCCTAGTTGGGATAGAGGTAAAGTGTGTGCATTAACATATTAAGAGAGGGCTCCCGTAACCAGCGGCAGAAAGGTAAGAGCTTGTAGCTGGTGACTACATGTGAGTCAAGTGTGTGTTTACACCGACACAGGAAATAATATAAGGGAGCTAAGGGTGTGCATGATACATTCACAATCACTTCACATCTGTGAACAAAAAATATAATCTACAAATACATGCAGGTCATTTTCTATATTTAGATTAATGCACAAATAAGTTCTAAGAGTTTACAATTATATTTAGGGCCCGAGCACCGATGGTGTGAGGACCGTATTGGAATTGATCCGTTTATCATTTTAATAATCGTACAATTTTGTTTTTGTAGACACTTTTGTAACTTTATACACTTTCAACTACAAAGCCACATTTGTATCAACAATGTATAACTTGTTTATGTGCTTTTTTTTGATTATGCTTCTTTTTCCGTTTATTCGTTCATTCATTCATTCCTTCAACATTTATTTATGTGACAACATAATGTGGAGAAAACAGGCAAACATTCACAAAACTATGCAAGAGATAGACTAGAACTTGCAACACTCTTAACAATGCACTAGCCACTAGTGAAGTCAAATCAAATTGGTTTTTATAGCGCTTTTCATCATACAAATTGTTTCAAAGCAGCTCTACAAAATCATGATGCATTTAGCAGTTTAGAGCTGGGCGATTAATATAGTTTCCTTTTTTTTTTTGAGAATGAGCAGTTGAGATTTGTTATGTTGTACATACCGCTTAACGTGAGTGTACTGCATGTATCCGGGTAAGGTTAGATATACATAGTTGTATAATAGGCTATTAATTATTAATTCCTTATTAAATGTAATTGATTGGTAACACTTTACAATAAGGTTCATTAGTTAGCATTAGTTAATGTATTAACTAACATTAACTAACAATGAGCAATGCATTTGTTTCAGTATTTATTCATCTTTGTCAGGGCCGTGCACAGACCTTTTAAATGGCATGTGTTGAAACTGAAAAAGGGCACCCCCCTCCCTTTTATTATTCTTTTTTTATATATTGCGATTAATTAGTAGCCTAAGTTTACATAAAAGGAAGAAATTGGCACATCTTCATGACAAATTCAATAACACAAAATATTTTTTCCTTTAAATGTATTTACTATTAAAAAAACCCATAATAATAAGATAATAATAGATATACAGGGTTTCAGGGCTTCTTTAGCTAAAGCCCTAAAAAAACGTTTTACTACATGTGAAGTGGAGTGGAGAATATAGAATAGCCTACAATAGATTCAAAAATTTGATAGCTAAAACGTGCATATTAACAGCCTTGAATTAACCATAATTTAATATTATTACGATAACCTGATTAAATGTTAATAAATTAAGTGTATCAGCAATCATAAATCACTCGTCGCTTTGTATAAGTTCCAGTACGAAACAGCGCACCTGCATGTGCTTATGATTATATGATGGTAAAAACAAATTATAGTCTGTTGTTGTAGGCCCTATTACTTATCAATATATTGTTAACATTATACAAAAGTCGAACTCAAATGCAGTTACGGGGTTTTTGACCTGCGAATGTGTGCAAATGTGCATTTTGTCCGTCAAAAATGGCGCCGGCGCTGTACAGTGTACGCAGACTCCAGTCACAATGAAAAATCTTCCTGATCTCATTCATTGCCTACCACATTAGTCTGAATTCAGAGCTGGATTATGGACCACAATGGGACTTGTGCTCGAGGCCTCAGACTATCAGGGATCCCCAAAGCCTAACGGCCAGAGACTTCCAAAGGAAAGTGGGCCCTTAGAGCATAGTGCTAGCTAATGGAGCACAAGATAGGGCCCCCGGCTACTATTTTTTAGTCAAGCAATATTAGCCCATCGAAACATTCATTTCATAATTTTTTAGCCTTGTCTCTTAAAGTATGATAATGTGTCTGCCACTGGGGGGGTCTCCAAAGATGAACTGCAGGAGCCTCACAGATCCATGATCCAGCCCTGCATTTATTACTGCAGTTACTAAAATTGCCTGAGGAGAGACATAGAGTACCTGTTTATTTTGGCAACTATTCGATTTTTCATTGTATCAAATGATGTTTTGAGCAGTCGACTAGAATTCAAACATTCATCAGCATGCTGCAGTTGAAGGATTTCACGTTTAATCATTTCCGCACCAAAAGAATCTGCCGTCTTCTACCGTTTTTGCCGTCTGGCAATCCATTTGCATCTCGCATGCGCTGTTAGGGTTAAGCATATAAAACGAAAGGAATTGTTACCACGCATTTCAAAAGCATGTTGCAGTCTTTCTAGCCACCTCAGATTGATCGATTGCTTTGTTTATCGTTCATAAACCCATCTGTAATAAATCTGTTTTCCCCCCTCTCCTTCAATTTATTTAGGCATAATTATGCATTAATTGATGCATGGCTGGTTCTGATTGTGTCAAACGATCCATGCATTTAGTTGGAGATGTACAGCACGCAGCCCAGATGCTCACAATGGGGAACGTGCTCATTAGCCGCCTGCTCCACAAAAGCCTCAATGACTTTCTTTTGTGTGTCTCTAGATGAGGGGAAAGGCTTACTCTACAGGGACTGAGTTATCCTAATGAAAAAAAAAAAAGGTGAGCGGTGGTTATAATGTTCATCTAGACAAATGGTTGTGTGCCACCCGATTGTCTGGTCATATTGAGTTCTCCTGCCATGGCCTATATTATTAATTTATATGTGAGCGCTACACAATATATAGATAATGGTTAACGCTTTTTAACCCGATGGATCTGACTGTGATTTCGTACATTTAAAATAAACCTGACTACTTGTTTCAAGACATGCATTTTCCTACACTGTTGGAAGTCGGTTTCATCATCTAAATAAATGTTTTAAAAAAAAATAATAGGACAAAATGTGCCTTTATTTCTTATTTTCTTAAAGTCACAATTTCCAGATATTAAGTCACATCGAAGCTCGTTTTCGCAGACAGGACTTGGATTAAGCCAGTATTAGGCCTTAGTTCAATTAGGACATTTAAGTAGCTTGTATAAATGTGCTTTAGGAAGAAAAAAAATACTGGTGTGCATCTTGAGTCAAAACAATGGCACTAACATTATTTTAATGTCCCCCTGTAGTCAGTACTTATATCCCTAAAAACTCCTCTTTGACCACCAAAATTACTCATTTAAACGTTTTTTGCTTGAAAAAATAATTATTCATGTCTTAAAATGGCTTGAATGTAACTCTACACCCTAGGTTCATTTAGTATACACAATTGTATGAATATGCAAATTAGCCCCGCCTCCCCGCCACTCACTCACACCAGCTCAGAGATCCACTCATTGACGATCAGATGTTGATGTGATAGGTTACAAGTTTCAGAAACACCAGTGATTTCAAACCTCGTTGTTCAGATGGTCTTGGTTCACTGCAGTTTTAAGGAGAAACTATTCAGCAAGGTTGTTTACATGAATTTGCATGGTTTGTCTTAAAGCATATTAAAAACACCACATAAACAACATTAAAAGCTTGATTTTCACTACAGGGGGACTTTAAGATATTTAAGTCCAAGTTGTTTTCAGTTTTCATTTTCACTTTTCTGTGAAATGGGGTTAGAGTTGCAATTGTGAAATATAAAGTTACAATACGAGTAAAATAAAATCACATTGAGAGATACAGTAAGTCACAATATGAGAAACAAAGCGATTGAGACATATAAAGTTACAATTATGAGAAACCAAGTCTCAATTGTGAGTTAGAAAGTCACAATTTAGAATAGTCACATTGTGAGATGTCAACTCAGTTACTGAATTAAGCAGCAATTGTGAAATACAATAAACAATACCGGATGCGCGCGCATCCAGGAGGCAAAAAAAAAACGCTATCTGTTATGCCGAGTTCTGTAAAAGAACATTGTAATTAACGTAGATTTCGTATTGCTTGTAATTTCTTATTGGCTCAATAATAAACTGCAATTTCAGAGTTGGATCTGTTTGTTTGTGTTTCATATTAATATAACATTATGCAAAACGTCCAACTGTTCACGAATCAAAATCCGGACATACTGTGATGGATGTAAGAATTATCATGTTAGACTAAGTTAGTAATGTATAGCCTCTATAGAGCCCGAATTTGCTTTTATATAAGTTAACCTTGTTTACTTCACGTTACTTTATGACCTGCAACATATCATGACTGCACACATATAACGTTACTTTACTGTAAATCAAAGATTTGACGATGGATTATGTGGGAAGCCCAATTAGTACCCCCGACCGTGGCGATTAGGCCTATATTAAAAAACTCTCATCAATGGTGAGATCTTGCCGGATCCCTACGCAATACCTGACGATCTTTGGATTGTGCATGACAAGAAGTGGCCAGCAATTGTATGGCCAGATCCTATATAATTATCTAATTCAGACACCAAGTGTGTATACAAGAGAAATGATTAGAGCGTACAAATCCCTTGATGCATACAACTACGTGCTATGTGGTCATGTGCAGCTCGTCAAATACTTTGATGCTGCACCGGATTTTCGCGTTGAGGTCAGACCGCGGGTCTTTTGCCTCCTGGTTGCGTGCACAAGCAGTGATGACGTCGCCGAGAAATCCATGTATATAACGTTTCAATTATGAGAAACAAAGTTGCCATTTAAAAAAAAAAATTGTGAATTAGGAGATAAATTCACATTGTGAGATACAGTATGAAGTCACAATTACGAGAAATATAGCTGAAATTTGGAGAAAAATCTGTTCCAATTGTAATATATAAAGTCACAATTACTGGAAACAAAGTTGGAGTTTGGAGATATCCAGTCTCATGATTTTTAAAGTCTCAATTTCGAGATATATAGACACATAGTGAGATACAAAGTTGCAATTGTGAATAATGTCGGAATTAGGAGAAAAAGTCACATTGCGAGGTTATGGTAACAAGTACAAGAAACAAAGCAGCAAAAAGAAAAAAATGCAGTTGTGATAATGAAGTCATATTGTAAGATATACAATCACAATTACTTAATATATTGCACAATTGCAACTTTGTTTCAAGTCATATCGTGAATTGTAAAGTTGCAATTATTGGAAACAAATTTGTGAGATATAATGTTGGAACTTTGAAATTTAACACTGGAATTTGGAGAAATTGTCACATTGCGAGATATGGTCACAAGCACAAGAAACAAAGCTGCAATTGTGAGATATTAAGTCACATTTTGGATTTAAAAATTGCAATTATTGGAAACAAAGTTGTGAGATATCACAATTCCAACTAATGTGCCAATTGCAAAAGTCTCAATTACTGTGTTTACCTTTTTATTTTCAGAGAGCTTCCATTGTAGACACTCTCCCATTTTGTTAGCAAACTGTCTGTCACTCTTTTTCAGCCTCTTATTGATTATGCCCACTGGAAGTGGTGCCCATGCAGCCTGTGCAAGCTAATAAAGTGGAGCTACTCTCCATGAAGAAATGTCTTGACCCTGAGTAACTGAATGATTAATGAGAAGTTGAGCGTTGCTGTTTTGATGTGGAGATGTAATGAGAGGGGATACGCTCACCTTGCCCTAGGCCTCGCTGGGAGGTAGATGGACCAGATGCACGTCCAATCCGATACCTCAGTCAATGTTTGGGTTTCTTTAAAGATGAATGCTCTACGAGACTGGATTCAAAATGCACACCTTCCCTCATGGGGAGTCAACATTATTTTGATCATAGAGCAAATATCAGCTCACTAAGTGTTGTTTTCTATCTGAGCACAAACTCAATCCATGGATGAATGACCTCGGTTTACCCATATGTCTATCAAATGTGCAGACACAACACAGACACAACAAGCTATGTTTGAGTGTGTGTGTGTGCTTGTGAGAGTGCATTAAGGGCTTTCATTCTGACCCAGTTTGACTTGCCACTTGTGTTAGCTTCAAACCTACTGACCCCCGTCACCCAGAGTAAAGCTGCCACTGTCACTGTCTGCATCAGTCAAGGCCGTGTTCAGTGCACATACACACAAACCTCTCACTGTCACGCCTCTGACCACAATTCTAAAAACAGCAACGCCATCCGCAGCGCACTGCTGTATTATCAGAGAAAGTGAATACTGATGATATACTGATTCAGGTGTGTGTTTTTGTAATTGAATCAATATCAAATGAGAAAAGAATATCATCTGAATAGAATAGTCATTTATTTCTCTTTAACTTTCTCTTTTTCTGGCCATCTTCATCTATCTGTTGCAGTTGCAAGTTTCTTCACTGGCTTCACCTTTCCATCTTCCCATTTTAATTTTCCTACACATAATTAAATTATCACTTCTGTTTACATTAACTTCACCTTGAACAACATCTTGGAATAGCACTCGTATCAGCCAATTAGATTGCATGTTTGGGCTAAAGGCTACATTTATGGGTTTCAACAGCATTCTTTTCAACCTTTTACTGCCCTCTGATTCTTTTTTTTTTTTTTACTTATTGAAACTTTTACTTGTTAAATAAACTTTTAAGGAAATAATAATAATACATTTTACTCCTTACAATTACATTTACAACTTTAAAGTACAACATGTGTATTTCACTGATCATCAAGTCTTAAATATATCCTTTTACTACATACTTCACCAAAAATGAAAAATCTGTCATTATTTACTCACCCTGGTGTTGTTCTAATGCCAGAGAGAGAGAGAGAGAGAGAGAGAGAAACTGTTACTTGCACTTGTCTACATAAAAGTGAATAGCGTTCGGCTTCAAGGTTTAAAGAAAAAGATGCAAAAGTATCACCGAATAATATCTTTCATCTCAGAGTGTATTTTCCATTTTCTATAAAGTTCGAAGCTGGTTGCTATTTTATGGCATTATATGGGCAAGTGGGAGTAGAACAATTTCTCTTTTTTTGGTCTGAAAGCGACAATGCCGTTTCAACGTTTCAATATAATGATAATTTGTCCTTAAGAAGAGACATTCACCATAGATTATTTGACCTAAAGCAATGTTAAAATATAACCGTCACTGAAGATGTTGGTGGTGATCAGTCTAACTATGTCAAACAATAAAAACATTCTGAATTCATTGTTTAAAGATTTTGCATTGCAGGTTTCAAGATATAACTTTTAGTTTGGCATAAGGTGCATCATATCCTTAAAGCCCATTTACACCAATATGATAACTATAAAGATACTATATTAGCGCCCACACCAGCGGACTATTTTGTTTTGTTTATTCTAATCGCGTGCTTGTCTATCACTTTAAATGCTCGAGCTCTTAACAGTATAATGGATTCTCTTTGGCTTTCAATGTTTTTATCGTTCATCAGCTGGATAAAAACATTCTGAAAGTGATTCCAATGATATATTTATCGTTGCCGTTATCGTTATAGCTGTGGGATGAACTCTGCAATTCTTTAATATTGAAAACGATTTTTAGAACGTTATCTTTATCGTCCTTGGTGTAAACCGGCCTTTAGTTGGGACATTGAGAGCATTGTGACTTTTTACCAGGAACAATTTCAGGTTTGAATAAGTTTAGGGCTGTGATTTGGTCAATAAGAACGCTGTTAATAAGTGATTTGTTCAATAAGAACGCTGTTACAGGACTTACAACAGATTTAATCCAAGATCATTTCCTACTTGGATAAATCATGTTGTGCCCAGTGGGCATAGTGTCACTTTTATATCTCACTCTAATACATACAATTGTCGCTGTGTTTTACACAAATGTGCAGTATATATAAAGTATGACAGAAGATATTAACCCTTTTTTCATCACATTTGGTGTTTGCGTGACTCTTTGTATGTCTAGAGGCAAGACATGACATTTGCGTGTGGTGTCCTACTATACATGTTTGCCATGTGCACTGTATGTTTTAGTGCACAGACATTCTTGTTTCTTACATATGTGCACAGAAAGTTTTCTATTGTTTTGTTCTCTTGTGTTTTTCGGGCTGGTTGGTTACGGTCATTAATCTTCCTCTAATTTCTGAGAGTTTACTGTAGTCGTGGGAGCAACTCTGCTCCTGTTTTTTTAAGAAACAATTTCAGCCAATTGCATCATAACTTTAGATAAGGGTCGTTTCTCTGGCTCCCGGTATTCCCTTTGTCGCTGATGACTTTAGCCATTCATTAAAGTGACTTGACCTTCATCCATTACTAATCTGTGTGTCTCTCTGAAGCCCCAGCGTTGAACTCCTCCTGCTCTGGGTCAGTTTGGCGCAGACATTATGTGTACCAATATGTAAATTAGTCTACCTGGAAGGAGTTGTGAAATGAAAACATATTCTTCTTGTTTACTCGAGACTTCTAATATGTTTTAATACTTTGTGTGTACTGCAAGTGGAAAAAGGGATATTACATGTGTGTTTAAAGATCCAAAATTTCTTGATAATCTTGTTACTTATTATTGTTACCATGAAGACTCTGTTGAGTTTTGACATGTTGTTAAAGCAAACCAGAGCAGATCTCCAGCGTTCATTGGCTGGAGGCTAGAAAATACCCTCAGAGCAGGTTTAGTCAACAACTGTAGAACTTTATAAAATCATCCTGGAAAACCATATTAGTATTGATAAACAATTCAACTTAAATTAATCTGTATGGAAGAAAATTAGATACCTGAGACAGAAGTTACAATTAAAAAAAAACGACACTATTGAGGTATTGCTAATATACACTCACCTAAAGGATTATTAGGAACACCATACTAATACTGCGTTTGACCCCCTTTCGCCTTCAGAACTGCCTTAATTCTACGTGGCATTGATTCAACAAGGTGCTGAAAGCATTCTTTAGAAATGTTGGCCCAGATTGATTGGATTGCATCTTGCAGTTGATGGAGATTTGTAGGATGCACATCCAGGGCACGAAGCTCCCGTTCCACCACATCTCAAAGATGCTCTTTTGGGTTGAGATCTGGTGACTGTGGGGGCCATTTTAGTACAGTGAACTCATTGTCATGTTCAAGAAACCAATTTGAAATTATTCGAGCTTTGTGACATGGTGCATTATCCTGCTGGAAGTAGCCATCAGAGGATGGGTACATGGTGGCCATAAAGGGATGGACATGGTCAGAAACAATGCTCAGGTAGGCCGTGGCATATTATCGATGCCCAATTGACACTAAGGTGCCTAAAGTGTGCCAAGAAAACATCCCCCACACCATTACACCACCACCACCAGCCTGCACAGTGGTAACAAGGCATGATGGATCCATGTTCTCATTCTGTTTACGCCAAATTCTGACTCTAACATCTGAATGTCTCAACAGAAATCGAGACACATCAGACCAGGCAACATCTTTCCAGTCTTCAACTGTCCAATTTTGGTGAGCTGTTGTAGCCCATCTGCCTTAAGGTTGTGCGTGTTGTGGCTTCACAAATGCTTTGGTGCAAACCTCGGTTGTAACGAGTGGTTATTTCAGTCAAAGTTGCTCTTCTATCAGCTTGAATCAGTCGGCCCATTCTCCTCTGACCTCTAGCATCAACAAGGCATTTTCGCCCACAGGACTGCCGCATAATGGATGTTTTTCCCTTTTCACACCATTCTTTGTAAACCCTAGAAATGGTTGTGTGTGAAAATCCCAGTAACTGAGCAGATTGTGAAATACTCAGACCGGCCCGTCTGGCACCAACAACCATGCCACGCTCAAAATTTCTTAAATCACCTTTCCCATTCTGACATTCAGTTCTGACATTCCAGGACCACACCCATAAATGCATTGAAGCAACTGCCATGTGATTGGTTGATTAGATAATTGCATTAATGAGAAATTGAACAGGTGTTCCTAATAATCCTTTAGGTGAGTGTATGCATAGAGTAATGTTTAGCACCACTTACTAACGTAAAAATATAAAACAATACAGAAATATAAATGTTTTTTTTATGGAAATGGTTGTCATCAACAATAAAAAGTAATCACAAAAAGTAGAAAAAAAGGCCTAGTTTTCAACCCATAACCTTAATAAGGTTGTGACACCAAAAACTACTAGCCTAACTCATATTTCAAATATTGTCAAAAACAAGTAATAAAATAAGAACAAATAATCTAATTAAGAGTAATAGCACAAATACAATAGAACAACCATACAAATAAAATAATCACTGCTTTTTATGTTTCTCAGGTAAGTCTAACAGTAATTTTGCGGTAGAGAAAATAAACAAATGTAAAATAGCAGTAACATTTGTGACTGTCATGAAAGCATGGCTGTGAGGGATAGAATTACAGTGGGTTCTCTTGTTCCATACCACAAACTGACGAAATTTCTTTCCAAAAAAAAAACTTCCAGTAGACAAAAACTACATTTTTCCATTTTAAAACTTGTGAGTTGTGAAAATTACGTGATATAGAATCTTTATAAAGTGAGTGCCATTGTAAAGACTGTAAGTCTATTCCTCACAGTCTCGTTTTCATCCTCGATAAGTTAAAAAAGGTGTCTAACCTGACTAAGATTTGTGGCGCATGAAACACTAAGGTCATGGGTTTGATTCCCATGGAATGCATGAACCGATAAGTGTATACCTTGAATTCAATGTAAGGCACTCTGGATAAAAGCGTCTGCCAAATGCATAAATGTAAATGGCTATTTGCAAGATCTGATCCTCATGTGAATGCATTCAGAGTGCTCAAAGCCGCCGTCTGGAAAATGTTCCATGAATCTTGAATTCCAAGACCCTGTATACCCTGCAGAAACACACTTGGCCCATGTATATGACCCAGTAAGGAGGATTTCTGAGTATGGTTAAAGAACTGCCTTTTGGAGAGGTGCTTTTTGGCTGACATGTCTTGAAATTGCCTCCTTGTGTCTTTCTTATCAAACTCAAAAGTCCTTTCCTAGAGATTTTCTTGCAAAAAGCAGCCAACCAGATTCCCTTGCCAAATTGCAGGCTCCATGCTTTTTAAATCAGGGCAAAATGTCATGCACTTATTTATTTATTAATTTTTTTTTGGATCCCTACTGTAGTTTTATTGACTGGCTTTTATGTTATCAGAGCCGCACAGCCTGTCTGCAACCCTCCGGAGGCATCAGGCGTTTGGGCAGACACTCTCAGGTACAATGCGGGCTGGCCCAGACAGTTCAATCAAATAATTATGGAGCTTTGCCCACTCTTAGCATGAGCTAATGAATGGAAGGACTGATTTGTATGCGGTCTGTATGCATGGCTTAAGTAGTACTGACCTGATAAGTACTAAAGCTCTCGCCCCGCGGTGATGAACTTCTTTCACACTGGGTGAAGATGGAAGCATTGTTTGAATGAATGTGCTCCGAGGCCGGTCTGCTTTTACAGGAATTTTAAACAGTACCTCTGAAAGGTGCACATCAGTAATAATACTCACTGCTGCAATAACGTCTGGAAACATGTCGAAGCTCTGCCGCTGGGATTTGAAGCGAATGCTGCGTCGTGTTTAACTTTTGAAGTATATGCATTGCCATAAATTACATTCAAAGAGGTCATCGAGTTTTCTTGGAAGTGCTCCATAATCATTACCATAGTACACAGAGCTCAGATGACCTTTTTAAAACCGTGGATAGTTTGCCCTCGTTTGTCAGAAGGAAACCAAATAACGGTTCCCTCTTGAAGCCATCTCAAACCTAGAGCGCTATTGAATGACCTCTGACCTTTTGAAATGTTATAATCACCCAGCAGAGCAAATCAGAGACTAAAAAAGAAAAAAAAAAGGTCTTCTGGGATTTGGATATCTGATGCGCCGCTGCAATCAGGGCTGGTTGCAGTCAAAGCCACAAGTTCTGCATTGACCCTACTCACAGAACTTATGCTGTGCGGAGAAGCCAGACTATTTTAAGAAACAAGGACACATGGTAGTGAACGTATCACTGGCCCCTGCGTACATCTGCTGCAGAGAGCTGACCTAATCATGCAGCATCAAATGATGTTCTCAGAAAAATATCTTGGATTTTCTTATTCAGTAGTTTAATTCAGTTCTAATCAATTCCTATAGCACATGCTATAAGTTCATTCCAAGAGAATTCAGAATAAAATTATGATTTATTATAATGAGTACTTTTGGAGGACAAAAATGTAAAGTTTGTTATAAATTGTTTGCCTCTTATTTTAAAATATTAAATTCACAAATGTAACATTTTTAAAACAGCACCCTACCTTATTGGTTTTCAAAGGAGTCAAGGCCTTCAAAAATTATGAAAATGTATAAAACTAATAAATTATATGATTTTGATAACAGTTATGTTTTGTAAACCCATACCATATAATAATAATATTAATAATATTAATAATATCTGTTGTAGTAAGTATATATTGTTAATAATTGTCAGTCTATAAGGACTTGTTGCCTGCAATGTCTTTTTTAATGGAAAACATGATCTATTTTATTATTACAGTGAAATATTTATAATATTATATATAACTAAATATTACCATGTACAGGTCCTTCTCAAAAAATTAGCATATTGTGATAAAGTTCATTATTTTCCATAATGTAATGATAAAAATTAAACTTTCATATATTTTAGATTCATTGCACACCAAGTGAAATATTTCAGGTCTTTTATTGTTTTAATACTGATGGTTTTGGCAAACAGCTCATGAAAACCCAAAATTCCTGTCTCAAAAAATTAGCATGTTTCATCCGACCAATAAAAGAAGTGTTTTTAATACAAAAAAAAAAGTCAACCTTCAAATAATTATGTTCAGTTATGCACTCAATTCTTGGTCGGGAATCCTTTTGCAGAAATGACTGCTTCAATGCGGCGTGGCATGGAGGCAATCAGCCTGTGGCACTGCTGAGGTGTTATGGAGGCCCAGGATGCTTCGATAGCGGCCTTAAGCTCATCCAGAGTGTTGGGTCTTGCGTCTCTCAACTTTCTCTTCACAATATCCCACAGATTCTCTATGGGGTTCAGGTCAGGAGAGTTGGCAGGCCAATTGAGCACAGTAATACCATGGTCATTAAACCATTTACCAGTGGTTTTGGCACTGTGAGCAGGTGTCAGGTTGTGCTGAAAAATGAAATCTTCATCTCCATAAAGCTTTTCAGCAGGTGGAAGCATGAAGGGCTCCAAAATCTCCTGATAGCTAGCTGCATTGACCCTGCCCTTGATAAAACACAGTGGGCCAACACCAGCAGCTGACATGGCACCCCAGACCATCACTGACTGTGGGTACTTGACACTGGACTTCAGGCATTTTGGCATTTCCTTCTCCCCAGTCTTCCTCCAGACTCTGGCACCTTGATTTCCGAATGACATGCAACCACTGAGCAACAGTCCAGTGCTGCTTCTCTGTAGCCCAGGTCAGGCGCTTCTGCCGCTGTTTCTTGTTCAAAAGTGGCTTGACCTGGGGAATGCAGCACCTGTAGCCCATTTCCTGCACACGCCTGTGCACGGTGGCTCTGGATATTTCTACTCCAGACTCAGTCCACTGCTTCCGCAGGTCCCCCAAGGTCTGGAATCGGTCCTTCTCCACAATCTTCCTCAGGGTCCGGTTACCTCTTCTCGTTGTGCAGCGTTTTTTGCCACAGTTTTTCCTTCCCACAAACTTCCTACTGAGGTGCCTTGATACAGCACTCTGGGAACAGCCTATTTGTTCAGAAATTTTTTTCTGTGTCTTACCCTCTTGCTTAAGGGTGTCAATGATGGCCTTCTGGACAGCAGTCTCACCCATGATTGCGGTTTTGAGTAATGAAACAGACTGGGAGTTTTTAAAAAGCCTCAGGAATCTTTTGCAGGTGTTTAGAGTTAATTAGTTGATTCAGATGATTAGGTTAATAGCTCGTTTAGAGAACCTTTTCATGATATGCTAATTTTTTGAGACTTGGAATTTGAGGTTTTCATGAGCTGTATTCCAAAATCATCAGTATTAAAACAATAAAACACCTGAAATATATCAGTTGGTGTGCAATTAATCTAAAATATATGAAAGTTTAATTTTTATCATTACATTATGGAAAATAATGAACTTTATCACAATATGCTAATTTTTTGAGAAGGACCTGTATATCAGTTATCAGGGTTATGTATATCAGTTCGCTAGATGGCCATTCGCCAAAACATTGAAAACAATTATATAATTAAAAACGTAACATTCTCATTTTCCCATCGGAACCATTATATACCCCCTTTTTAAGACCAATGTTATTGGACCCACTAATTTGTTCAGTCTCTAATTCACCTGTTACCTCACTTGCCCACTGCGGCACAGCCCTCACCGACATTTAAATTGACTTATAGTTGCCTAATAATAATCATTTAGTTCAGTTAGAGAACAGACACGACAATTAAAAACTAAACGTGTCTGCGTTTAAATTAATAATTTAACATAAATTAATAATTTATGGTTCAATGTTAGGGATTGGCTCAAAAGCCTGAAGTATGTTTCCAAAAGCACTTTTATATAATCTCAGATATCAAATCATTTACTTTCGGGGAGTCCTATACCCTGGCTGACCAACTACCAACTACTGGTAATGCTGATGAAAGCATTCTCCAGGTATTGTAAAGAATTGTACTTATTTCATATGAGTTTTAGCTGCACTGACGCATGCTGAAAGGTAGTTGAGATATGCCCTGAATTCAACTGTGCTTCACACCTTTCCTGTGGTTTTGCATGCATATACTACGTTTTTCTTAGGGAGGAAGTTTGTATTCCCTCGTTCTTTAAAGAGAGTGTGTATATTTGTGTGTGTTTATGTGTGTCTGAACGTGTCTGTGCATGTTCGTGGGTATTTATGCAAGTGCATGTGTGAGTGTGTGTTTGTGGTTTACTGGTTTGAACCATAGATGGACAGTTAGATAAGCCCCTCCTGTTGACACAAGGGTGAGCATCTCAAAAACACAGTTAGTCAGATAAGTCCCTCATGTCAGCAGGAAGCTAAAGAGAGAACGCACTGACATAATGGCAGTTGGGGGTGCACTGTCTCACTCCTAAACAGAGATAATCTAACTGAAAACAGACGCGTATGGGTCAAGGCCAGGGATACTCACCATAATGAATAATAATCAGTCCTGAGCTGCATGTTAAACAGCTGAAAATAAAGTTTCAAATGAGATCAGATTCTTTCGTAATAGGCTGTTTGTGTTTGTAAGGATTATGCAGTGCAAAATGGGGTGTGTATGACACATGTGTGATATAGACCAGCTAGACTTTTCCCAGCCTCGATCTTTTTGAAACAAGAGTTATGTGTTTTGAGTTTTGTAACATTCAAAACACACATCCCAAAAGGATTTTTATTTATTTATTGCAACTAAGCTGTAAAAGTGGATCATGTAATGCTTCTGAACAATCCCAACATCAGGAAAGAGCAGCTGAAGTTAATTTGTAGCGAGATCCCTGATCATTTCAGTGTGATCTTAACAGTTTGAGCAGAACATTTCAGCTCAGAATGTTTTGTCAGTGTAATTCCATCTTTGGACAGTGCAATTAAAAACAGTACATTGGATTTGACAGTATGGTTGGATTTCGTTTTAATTTGATCAATTCCAATTCTTCATATTGATTCCGATTCTTACAATATGATAAAAAAAAATAACTCAAACATTTATATGTCAAACATATTTATTTTGTGCTAGTCATTGCTATTACTTTGCACACTCTTCATATCACAGTCCTGCAAAGATGTCAGAAAAATCCTGCAGCAAGACATGAGAACAGTCATTTTTTAGACCAAATATTTTTCTTACACAAACGCATCGCTTCGCATGCCTTTATAAACCCCCCAGAGCCGTGTGGAGCACTTTTATGATGGATAGATGCACTTTTATGGACTTCATAAAACAGAAACGGCTGCAGTTACTAACTTATAGGTATAGTTCACCAAACATGAAAAGTCTGTCATCATTTACTCACCCTCGTGATGTTTTAAACCCTTTCGTTTAATCTTCAGAACAAAAAATGAAGATATTTTAAATTAAATCTAAGAGATTTTTGTCCCTCCTTCAACAGCTACGCAACTACCACTTTGACCTTTCAAAACGTTCATAAAGAGATCGTAAAACTGATCCATATGAATTGAGTCGTTTAGTCCAAATTTTCTGAAGAGACACAATCCTTTATTGGATGAACAGATTAAATTTAGGCTTTTATTCTCATATAAACATTGATGAGCGAACATAAACAGAAGCTCAACCAAACCTGCTTGACGCACAACAACGAACCTCATTGGTTCTCGCCAATCAAGCGAACATGCTTGAGCTTCCGTTTACCATAACTGATATGTGCATTGATGAATGTTTATACTTGAATAAAAGCCTAAATTCAATCTGTTCAGCGTATAAAGCGATTGTGTGTCTTTAGAAAATCTGGACTAAACCACAAATTTCACATGAATTAGTTTTACAATATCTTTGTGTGTGAAGTGGTAGTTGCGTAGCTGTCAATGGAGGGATAGAAATCTCAGATTTCATTCAAAAGATCTTCATTTGTATTCCGAAGATACACGAAAGTCTCAACATGACAACATGAGGGTGAGCAAATGATGACAGAATTTTCTTTTGTGGGTGAGCTGATCGGGCTTATGCAATAATCAAATGTGCTCCATCCTCATCCTAGCATACAGTGTCTCGAAATAAGATCTGTGTGCTTCTGATTTAGTTAAATGCTGCTTTTCAACACTCCTTTTAGACTGAATCAAGGTTTTTTTATTGAATCTGTTTGAAGTAGGGCTATTTGCAAATAATATTATTTCTTACTCAAATGCCATTATGAAAACAGCTGTTAATATTTCTCGTCACATTCCATTATGATTTATATGAATCACGTAAAAGATAGCATTTTCGTTTTAAAACTCTGATTAATTGAAAAAGTCAAAGACCAGTCTAAGAATATAACTTATAAAACATGTTGTCATTCTAACAACAAAAAGAGCAGCATCAAAAATTCTAGTTTTGTTTTGTTTTGTTTTCCAGATTAAATAGCTTGCTTATAGATTGCTTAAATAGTAATACCATCGTTTTTATACATGTATTAAGATATTCTCTACTTAAATTGGTGAGATGTATTTAGCTGGTTTTTTTTATTATTATTTGGAGTTTGTAGTGTATCTAAATACTATTTTAGAGTAACTTGTCTGGTTGAACTTTAAACTATGAGTAGCTTGTAGGTTTCCCAACACTGGGTAGCATATATTAGGCCTACCCCTTTAATCTACATACAAGAAACCTGAAGAACAAATCAGTGAGGAAATAGTAATGATTAGTAAACGATTTCCACAACTGTGTGTGGATTAAACTGCTTTTTTATAGCCTTTTCTTTATTCTCAATAACCTCTGTTACCCATACTGTCTCACATCTGGAGAACATTTCCCTGGCTCACCATGGCCCTGTTAAACACAATCTGTCATCCGTTTTTTTCTCTCTCCTCTCTCTTTCTCCGTTCTCTGTTTTTCTCTCTTTCTCTCTCTCTCTTTCCCTTCAACTCCCTCCTCAGTTTCTGTGACAGGCATATTTTAGGGTGGAGAATCCGTGTGCTTCGCAGACGTGCTGGACACTTTTTTCAAGGCATGAAATGGCACCTTCTCAAATGAGTTAGGAAATACTTCATACTTCTCACAGGCCTTTAGGTCTCTTTGTTTGTCAGGCTTTTCTCAAGCTTGCTGTAAGTCAGCTGTTGGTGTTTAGAATGTTTCACCAAAACAAACCGTGCATCTGGAAACCTTTTAATCAAGCTTGTGAACTTCAGCCTGTCACAGCTAACCCTTAAAGGGACAGTCCACCCAAGAGTGAGTGTGTGTGTGCGTGTGTGTGCGTGTGTGTGTGTGTGTGTGTACACATTGGCTTTTATTGTACATTTTTCTCAGACTTGGCACTAGTGTTTGTCTTTGACCTGGAAAGGTTTTGCCGTTTTCCTCTGGAACTGTTTTACATTAGCGTCTAAAGCTGTTAGGACTATCATGGGTTTAATCAACGCAAAAGAGGTTTTCTTAGGCTTTCAAACATGAAGCTTGCGTGACTCCACTTGTTATTTAACAGCATCAACCCTGACACACGCACAAGTTTGTGTCAGTTAATAGCTTTCCAACACGTCACGATCTGAAGATTATGCTCTCTAACAGAACACTTTGCAGCTGCACTTGCAGCCCTGCACATAAGCCGCTGTATCTCATGTACACAAACTTTTCTCTGAGTAGCTGTCAATATACACACTGAAGGATTTAAGTGAGACTTTGCTTGTGTTATATAATGATTCAACATAAACAGGTTTATTTCAACTCACTGAAACATCATGCAGGTGTGCTTATCCTGTACTGTACACACATAAAAGTGTGTACACTTCTTTAAAGGTCAAATTTTAGAAAATGGACTAATCACACAAATTCAGCAAGTGATTGATACTCTAATATACCACTGTGACTGAATTAATAGGCTAATTTAATTTGTAGTTGTGCATTGTATTTATAGTTTGAGTGTTAGATTTCTAAATGACTCCTGAACAACCAATGCTCATTACACTGCTCATTGTGGTCAGCAAAAAACATTTGTATTAACGTTTATAGATTATTTTTCTCATACAGTTATTCTTTAAAGTACTTAAAATAAAATTAAAACAAGTTCTAAAGAAATAGTTCGAAGTAAAATGTTTCACATTTTTGAATTCTAGAGAAATTGTTAAAAATATGTGTGGAATTAGAAGCTCAAAATAGCACAATTCTGGCTAATTTAACATTCAAACACGCGTAAAAATGTGTATGCACATATTCTTTAAAGTACCACTGCTCTAAAGTATTTAAAATCAAATGAAAAGTTGTTTAAAAAAAGAGAAGTGTGAAAAAATGTCGCTGATTTCAACATATTTTGGTACAGTAAATGCATTTAATACATCTTGTTATAGAGGGGAAGTTAAAATGGGGGGGGGGGGACTAATGGTAAAATTAATAATAATTAGTATTCAAATGAATAATAATGCTCCCTACAACTTTTTTTTATGTTTTGTTGTTAGTATTTATACAATAATAATAAAATAGAAAAATAAAACACTTTTTAAACAAATTTTTAATGAAGGCTGCACTGTGCAATGTATCACGCCAGGCATTTATATTATAACACTGTGTGCACACTGAAGTGAATGTTGGACTATTGATTAGACACGGCATTTACAACAGTATGTGTGCTGCAGTGCTATGCTGTACATTAAATAAGGCAGAGTATTTGAATTCAGCTTAATGAGAAACATATGCAGCCTGACACCACCGCTAAAGCATTCAGGCGTTCTCCATACAGTTGCTGAGCTCATACATCTCTCTCTCTCTCTCTCTCTCTCTCTCTCTCTCTCTCTCTCTCTCTCTCTCTCTCTCTCTCTCTCTCTCTCTCTCTCTCTCTCTCTCTCTCTCTCTCTCTCTCTCTCTCTCTCTCTCTCACTGTCACACTATACTGAGATATCCTATTCAAGCATCACGCCAATCAGACGCTGTCAGGGATATTATGAAGCGAGTTTGTGTGAGCCCCTAGTGCCTCAATCAGATATGCAGACTTGATATCTTTACTGGGGCTGGTTATTGTTTCACTATAGCTCACCAGAGTCAGGTCAGGTAATCTTACTTAGTGAATTGGTTCGCCCACGTACAGTATCAGCACACACACACACACACTAAGTGATGTTACAGTGTATGCAAACAGGGTCCACCTGCAGGCCGTTTTAATGGCACAGCTCACAACAGAGAAAGAGAGACAGGCAAAGCCCTTGCCTTGAGAATTCAGAGCCCTGTTTTGTCAGTCACTCAGTGCGTGTGGCTTCTCTAGAGACTCAATCAACACAATGTTTGTTGAGAGCATCTGATTGATCATGACACCTGGAACTGTAGCTTAACTCTTTTCCCGCCAGCAATTTTTTAAAAATCTTTTTAAGTTGCCAGTCAGTCACCCCCGCATTTCTGATCATTTTCACAAATCTTTCATGGCCCCAGAATATTTTGTTGCATGAATATCTAAAAATACAATGTATAAAAAGAAAGAGCTGAGCCTCTGCTTTTAAACAACAACAACAACAACAGCAAAACATTTTATTCTATCTGCATTTTTTTTTTTAATCAACATTTGAATGTGGGTAAGTCTCATAAAAAAGCTAAATTTTGAGCAAAAAGCTGAGTGAGAAAAACACGTTTTTGTCAGGACGATGATAAAAACAGATGGAGACCATCAACAACCGTATGTTGCACAGTCCTATAGCTCGTCCTGGGTCGACATTTCATACAGTAACATTAGGCAGTTTTGATTTATATGCTGTTTAATGATGATCATTCAGTACTGTTTCAGAAGATGTGTAATGGCATCCCTTTATAACAGTGAAAACACAGACATTTCCGTCAATGGTGGGGAAAGAGTTAACTGTAAAATGTTATTGTAATTTTATCTATAAAAGACTGTAAAAATGTGACCGTAAAAAATCTGTTAATTGGTTAACAGTACGTTCAGTTTTATATACAGAGAAAGTGTAATAGATCTAACCTTCTAGATCTAAGGATCAGGGAAGGAGGAGGCGGGAACTGGCGAACAATCAAAGAGTTTAAAGTTTAATCATAAAATAAACCAACAACAAAAGGAAAGGAAAGCTGCAGCCCCTCACGGACGACTGCCGCATATACAAATAAACTACACAACATGCATGGTACAGGCTTGGTCCTTTCTAGTCTTGCATTGTCGTCACTCCTCCTCTTATCCTTCCGCAGCTCCTGCGTGGGACTCGAGACCGGTGTGGCCTTGAAACTGCGCTCTCCTCCCCCATCACGGCAGCCTCAGCACCTGGGGGTAGGACTGGGTGAGGGGGAAAAAAAGATTAAAAAATAATTGGTCGAGTTCCCAAAACGCACTGCCATCCGGTCCTCCACCAGCTGGGTGAACTCCTCCAGGATGCCTGGCGGTGGTGCTGGATACCCCTCGGTGGACGGCCCACTGACTCCTCAGACGGCTGGGGGTCTGTGACGGCTCCTCTGGCTTCGTGCAGCTGGCAGCTCCTACCCATCATGGTGGACAGTAGCAGGCTCCGGCCTTAGGCTCTTTGGCAGCTCGTTCCGCCTTCTTCACGGGTTTCGGCACCAATGTGACAATGTTCAAGGCTCAGGGAAGAATGAGGTGGGAACCGGCGAACGTTTAACATAAAACTTGAATCCAAATATAAACAACCAAACAAAAGTTAAGCGGTAGCCCCTCACTGACGACTGCCACATGTAAACATAAACAAAACACAACATAAATTCCAGGGCTGGTCCTCTCTTGTCTTGCACTGTCGTCACTCCTCCTTTTATCCTTCAGGAGCTCCTCCGTGGGAATCGAGACCGGTGTGACGCGCAGGTGAAGCTCATTAGCACTCGCTCCGTTCCCACGGCCCTCGGCCACGCCCTGCTTGCCACATTTACAGTAAAATTCTGTTAAATGTACAATTTTTTTTGTAAAAAGTACAAATCATCTTATAGTTTACAGTGAAAGCTGTAAACTGACATTTCCAGAATTCTGTCAAATTTGTAGGGCTGTAGTCAACCAAAGAAATCCTTAGTCGACCAAAGTCCTGTCCTGCGCAACGATCAGTCGACTAAAAAAAAAAAAAAGCGATGTTTTGCATTTTATTGAACATTTATTAAACAATAGTCATAGAGCATTTATAAAACAACAACGAAAAAACATCAATAATACATAAAACTATAATAATAATAATACAATTCTTTGAAATTAAGTGATTTTTTTTAACTGCAAAGTGAGGAGCTCTGTCCTAGGTCTATAGTGACAGTCACAATCTGTCAAAAACTGCCAAATAATGAAAAATTCTAACAAAATCTCTTGTTTATACAGTCTGTATATTCTTCTTATTTACTTTCAAAGCTTTGGGTTAACTTTTGTCCAGCTGATCTAGGCGTTTTAAAACAAACACAAAAAACCCAAATAGCCTAAAAAACAATCCTAATAGTAATAGGCTGTATAGTAGGAAGGCATGTAGGTTTATTTTCGTTTTGTTACATTATTTAGGCTATTTTCAAACGTGTCAAGTGTACAAATAAAAACAAAAACATAAGAAATATGTTTGGCCATATTGGTCGTTGAGCTATGGTAAGTTAGCTTTAGGCCGCATAGCTTGCACTCTTCAGTCTTGTCGTCTTTTTTTGTAAAATGCAGCCAGACAAAAGATTTAGATTTCTTGGACATTTTGTCAACTAAAGCCAAAACAAGTAGCGTTCTAACTGAATGAATACAGAAAAACTAACTATATTCCTTCCTGAGCGTGAAGCCGCAGTGCAGCCAGCCGCAGGTGCGGTTCCCGAGTGTTCTACGTGGTGCGCTAAACTGCAGCGCTGTTACAAAATAGCCTAAATGAAAGCATTTCAAGTTGGGGATGAAACATAGGCTAATTATATTTAGAATACAGTAATATGTAACTGCTTATAAAGGAATAAATATCAAGGAGTAAATCAATGAAAATTTATTTTTATTGGTAAAAAAAAAAATTACAAGACTTTTGAATCCATAGAATAGCTTTATTTTAGGAAAAAGAAAAAAATAGAACATAGGTCATTATTCACTGAAAATATTCTCCTTCAGTGAGCTTCTAATTTCAGAACAGCTGTGAACGGATCATTGATTCAGTACATTAAACGGTCTGTCACATCAGTGAACGAATTGTTCTTTTGAGACAGTTCTTTTCAATCAGACTTAACGATTGATTTAGGACCCTTTCACAACTCAAGAGTCCAACTCAGACTCCACGATTGAGTTGCAACAGTTCTCAAATTAACAGCTCACTGGAGAGGAAGATTATTAGTGAATACAAATTCTAATTTTGTCCTTTAGTTCCTCACATAAAGACATTGACTTGAAATTAGTCATATGGACTGCTTGCACTTTTTGTTTTTGTTTAAAAAAAAATCAATAATCATAATTATAATTTTTTTAATATAATTTTTTTTTTTTTTTTTTGCTAACCTTGCGGGCTTTGACGTGATTACTTTTGCGTGGGCGGGAAAACCTGTCACTCACATGACATCATAGCAATAGCCAACCACAACCATCCAATCAATTCCTTAAGGACAAAATTAAGTCCCATCCTAATTTTTTTTCTTGATGAGAAGCTGCAGAAGTTTCATTTAATTTCATGCTGACTTTAAGTTATCTATCCTTTCAGAGTAACCTTGATCTCTCTCTCTCTCTCTCTCTCTCTCTCTCTCTCTCTCTCTCTCTCTCTCTCTCTCTCTCTCTCTCTCTCTCTCTCTCTCTCTCTCTCTCTCTCTCTCTCTCTCTCTCTCTCTCTCTCTCTCTCTCTCAAACACACAGTGTCTCTCTTCTCTTTCAATGGCTCTTTTGTGCTTTCTAGCAAGACAGTAAGTGAGCACTGATACCCAGTGGGATAGTTAAGAGAGAGAGAGGAGTTAATGAACTTTCCCTTTCAGGGCCATGATCAGCGCTGAGGGAAACATCTCTCTCGTTCCCACTCTCTCACGCAGGGAAAGCCCTCCCAAATCAGGGGCCGGCTGAAGTGAGAAGAGCCCACTTAATCACGAAACTCATTAATCTACACAGACACAACACAAGATCTAGCGTAACTCAAGCGCCAAAGCCTGAGGAGGCTCAATATGAGAGAAAGCCAATGGAACGTAACATAAAAGGAGGAGAAGGTGTGGAGTTAAGACTGAACGTTCACAACCATTTTGTTTAGATTTTGGCACTTTCATCTTTGTTTCTTCTCATTCCTTTTATGTTTTTTTTTCCTTTTCAAGCTTCTTTGATAGTTAGACCTACACCACATGCTCAAACAGCGCATAAGTGAAGCAGCAGAGTAACTGCAACAATTGCTTTCGTTGAGCATAACTGCAGATTTATATAGAAAAAAGTTTTCTGAAACATTTACTATGTTCCTGCAATGCTGCTGCAGTTTGCTTTGTCAGGCAGTTTGAGAGTATGATAACCTGTTAATATGGATGCAGTGTGAAACAGACATTGAGTGATGGAAGTATTTCAGAGTTAGCTCAGGGAGTCTTTTCATGTAACTGAATGTCAGCAATGAAACCATCCCTCACTCAAGTGTCACAAAAGTTTGTCAAGTAGCTCATTATAATGGTGTAAATGCTATGATACATTGCCTTTAGTGAGATGAAGGGCTTGGGCTTCACTTGACATCCTTAACTTGACATATGACCTTTGAGATGAGTTTACCATCAGCTGATTCAGAATGGCAATATGTCAATTAAGGTTTAAGATATTTTCATCAACTAGATTTTTGATTGTTGCATCGCAAGGGCTTTACTCTGGAAAAGTCACATATTTATTATAATGCATAAAGGCTTCTAATTCGTGCATCTAAGCAGCAGGGAAGACCGAGGCTACAATATTGTCTTTGAAAAAACAAACAATCACAAAAACATGTTGACTTTTGTGTATTATTCAATCTGCATGGGGTAAGTTATCATAGAACCTACCATTAAACACCTTTTTAATGACTTATCAGCAATTGAATCATGTAAAAAATATAGAATTTTATTACATTTTTGACAAAGACACAAAAGTCTAAAAGTATTGTAAACATACAAAAAAAGTGTAATTATACAAATTCATTTTAAATTCAAAATTCATTTCATTCAAATTCATTTTTAAAATTAACATTTTATAAATTCTATTAAATGTTAAGTTAAGCTTCAGGTGGCATTTAATGATCAATTAAGAGTTTTGCTTAAGTTCCAAAGATGGACAAATGCAAGCCAAATCTAGCAGTGTTCCTACGTTGCATGCTTTAAGGAATTATATGTATAATTCCATGTGTCTTTTAGGTGATTCAAGAAATACAATTATAATGGTCTTAAATGATCCTACATTAAGTGATATAAGGTATCCCTCCTGGTTCTGGAAGTGCTGGAATTGAAGTTTGAATGTTTTTAATGAATGTTTGTTGTATGTACATCTATGCTTGTATGTTATTATTTCTTTTACTTTGTGATACGGACCTAAGGGTCTGAAATAAAGAATGAATTAATTAAATACATGTGACAACTAGCCCTGGTCTCCCCTAAATCTACGAACATATATTTTTTTTTAACAGTTACCAGTTTGTGAGCAGATTCATAACTTTTTAGACAAATTGTTATTCTTTGATAAAGAACAAAAGGACAACATTGCTTTTCCTTCTCTGGAGTGAACTCTCTCATGTGTTATTTCCATGTGGAATCGCAGGTGCTTTGTCTAGCACAAAGCGCTCCATGTGCATTAATGTCTTATGAACTAAATCAGTCAGATGAAAGAAGCTCCAGCGCTGCTCGATCTAGACGGTCAAGTACAACGCAGGAGTTTCCTATTGTTGCGAGTGATCAATGCTGTGTATGATCCCTCCAGTGTACATTTGGTATGTTCCCCATTTGCCTCATAAACAACATTTTTGAGTGACCTTCAATGTGCCGAGCCAGCATAAAATATGAATTTAAAAGGAATTGCTGAAATAAACATTGGGGGCTAGGTGGAGATTGCTTCTTTTGTACTGAGTTAGGCATGTACATGCATCACTGTCTACACACGTGTGCCCGAGCCCGCTGCCCTTTCATTTGCAGCCAAATTAAGTGTGTTCAGCACATAAATAAATGCAACATGCACGCTGCATGACAGTCGCAGCTGCTTATTACACTGCAGCTTTGTCACATTGTTATGCGCAACTTCCTGTACTGTAAAAGACAGTAAAAACAAAAAAAAGCATTCCCGTGCATGCGCCTGGAGATGGCGTGAAATGATTACGTGTACCTGAAAACTATCTCCACCTCCGTCAGCACTGTGTCTGTGTTTGTCCACGGGCGAGACATCAGTCACAACACTGAGAACTGTCCTTGACCATTATTGAGCGCTTCAAAATCGACACCTTCCCTTAATAGGCTTTGGGAATTGTGCTCGGCCACCCGATGTAGATGGCTGTTTATATTTGAGAAATGTAATAAAGTCGGCAATTTTATTGGACAGTGATCCCTTTTGGGCTGAAAATTGAGTTTTCTGGTCTCGGCCCCTCACGCCCTCTTTTTCTCACAGTGATTTCATTTTGCAGATGTGATATGGTTTGCGCTAATGAAATGCATGTTAGGAGATGTCTCCTGTTGGCCTTGAGAGATGGAGATGACTGCTATTGAGTGACAGGATTGGTGTTAGTTGAATATTAGGGTATTATATGCCATCCTTTGTCTTTTGTCTGCAGACTGGCTAGACTCACTGCATACTACTGTCTGATGCTTTGCTTTGCTTTTTGTTATTTTATGTTGTGTTGAGTTGTGTTGCTTTGTGTTGTTTTGTGGTTTGGTGTTGTTTTGTGTTTTTGTTTTGTTTTGTGTTTTGATTTGTTTTGTGGTTTGTTTTGATTTTTTTTGTGGATTGGATTGGTTTGGTTTGGTTTGGTTTGTTCTGTTTTGTTTTGTGGTTTGGTTTGGTTTGTTTTGCGGTGTTGTGTTGTTTTGTGGTTTGGTTTGAATTGGATTGGATTGGTTTGGTTTGGTTTGTTTTGTTCTGTTTTGTTTTGTGGTTTGGTTTGTTTTGCGGTTTTGTGTTGTGTTGTTTTGTGGTTTGGTTTGAATTGGTTTGAATTGGATTGGATTGGTTTGGTTTGGTTTGGTTTGGTTTGGTTTGGTTTGGTTTGTTTTGTTCTGTTTTGTTTTGTGGTTTGGTTTGGTTTGTTTTGCGGTTTTGTGTTGTGTTGTTTTGTGGTTTGGTTTGAATTGGATTGGATTGGATTGAATTGGTTTGGTTTGGTTTGGTTTGGTTTGTTTTGGTTTGTGGTTTGTTTTGTTTTGTGTTGTGTTGCTTTGTGGTTTGGTTTCATCTAGGATGCAATATGGGCCAAGATTACCACTTCTGCTCACTCAAAACAGTCACACATTCAGATATTAAACACTTTTAACCCACCATGTAAAGCATTAATGACACCTCCACAGCATTGCAGCATCGCCTCCATTAGGTGAGTGACAGACTCCGTAAAGTGGGTTGAAATGGCTCACAGCTGTTAATGTCAGCCAGAGTTTATGTCAGATAAAGAATTAATAATGCCATCGGTGGCTTTGTTTGTGTGCAGAGATATTTCATTGTTCTTTAATGAGGCCGCACGTCACAAGTGTAAATTTAATTGATATGTGTTTAGGAATTTAGAACTCCCACACCAAAGAGCTTTTGTGGATCACATTCTCTCACGAAAGTTAATTACCAAAATACTTTTATAATGTAACTGTGGGACTATACAGGCTTTCTGAGAGAGACCCGGTGATAAAAGACCTGGTAAAACGCTCCTTCCTGATAATGTTCTCTGGCAGTTGGTTTTAATTTGTCATTATGACTGGGAAAACAGCGTAGTGATGCATTTGCATTAAGTCGCTATAGGTGAACGTGCAGTGATTCCGATGTCAGCATGTAGCAAAGACAGGGAAAGTTTTTAAATGCTGCTGAAGGGACAGGTGCAACATTTGCTTGTTTAAGTCATTTCATGTTTGTGCAGTGACAGATTTTGATGAGCTCCAGTATTTTTTCAGTGTAAACATATGTGAGTCTGTGCATAAGCATATATGTGCTTGTTGCACTGATATGTGCATCTGTCTAAACATGGAGGTTAGCATTTTATTTTCATGCTAGAATTCCCTACACAAGACCATAGTAAAGCAATAAGCCACTTGAGACAAAAAAACTAAATCATTATAATAAAATTAAATGTAAAAAAATGTTTGCCAAATTTAAACACACAGTAACAACTTGACAGATTAAAATAAAATTAAACTGAACGGGACTCATCTAATCAGATTGTAGAGATAGAACCATTTGCTTTACATTGATTTTTGTTACATTTATTATTTGATCAGTTTATTCCCTCACACATTTGTGTAATGTATTTTCTAATATTAGCTCTTAATATGTTAATCCAAGTATAAAATATGCAAAAAACTAAATAGCATAATAACTAGGCCTACACCTGTGGAGAATAGGTTTTTATAGCTCTTATGTTGGTGAGCAAGGAGGTTATACATTCCTTACATGGTATATAGAAACCATCTCTGTGGACTCTTATACACACCTACATGCACGATCACACACAAAGGCTCATTCAGTTGTAGAAAATTACAAATCTAACACCTTGGATTATGTGAATGGATGTTATTTCTGTGGCTTGTTACAACTAAGAGTGAGCGAGAAAGAGAATAATAGCGGTGTATTAGACAGGCAGAGCCAGCAAGAAGGGTCGGTATGAAAGAGGGCACTCTGAAGAGGGCAAGAGGTGGATGGGCAGATACACCGAACGATAAGAGGTAGATAACAAGGGATGTATATAGAGAAGAGAAAGCTAGCCTGGGTATGGCTGATCTCTTGATCTTGTCAGTTGGGTAAGGCTAAAGATGAGCGGCCTATCCCAGCATCCTCTCTAAACCCCTCCTCCCCTCTTGGTTGTCGGCAGGCCATCTCCGCTCTTCTAACGGGCCTAACTGGGCTTTAGCACTGGCATGGGAAGCTCACACCAACTGATTGCTGTGAATTAGGGAGTTCTCCTCTAACACCCCTTACCGTTACAGTCTCAGTGACAGCTGCAATGACATTCGCCCACTGACATCCAACTGTCAGCCATCAACCAGCCATGAAACTCAATGTTAACACAGTGTTCGAATGTAACCGAGGAAGCGGCCAGCTGTTGTCTTTTGCATTTGGGTATGGGATGTTGGGTATGAACTGTAATGTGAATGTGTGTGCGGGTTCTCCAGTGGTGCTCATTAGCCGATTCCAGCTTCTCCTCACCTGGTTCAGGCTGTCAAAAGAGGATTATCAAATATTCACTGGCTTATGTAGATCTACTCTGTCTTTTTCAGAGAGAGAGAGAGAGAGAGAGAGAGAGAGAGAGAGAGAGAGAGAGAGAGAGAGAGAGAGAGAGAGAGAGAGAGAGAAGAGAGAGAGAGAGAGAGAGAGAGAGAGAGAGAGAGAGATCGAATCAGGATACCGACCTGCCTGGAGCTGCACCCAAAACATCAGGGGAGTCTAGGTAATGACCTGAACTCTGTTGTACCTCCCTCTTCCACTTTTTTCTTCGCTCTTTCTTGTTACTCAGATGTACCCGCCAGGAACGTGTTCTCATTTGAGCAAAGACACATGAGCAGACATACAGTAAACGCATGGCAGTTTAGGGATAATCCCACATTTTCTGGTCATCATGACAGAGCAGTGAACCATATTTCCAAATGAAACTGTACTGTAATCCTTTTTTCCCAAAAATAATCAGAAAAAGAGTCCCTCTGGATTTAGCATTCTCTCTCTCTCTCTCTCTCTCTCCGCTTTGACTATCCCCCCCCCCCCCCCCACTTCCCTTTTCCATGATGAGATGGAAACTTTAAGTGGAGTACACATGCCCCAAATCATAACTGGCACAGGTGCAGGGAAACATACTCTGCGAATGTGTGTGTTAACTTACTGTAAGAATGTGCGTGTGTACTGTAATTAAAATACCTCTGAGGGCCTCTGGTATGCTTTCTAATAGTGGCACAATTAACATGAAAGTGACTCTCAAATTCCAGAACCAGCTATCCAATCTGTTCAAAAATCTAAACCTTTCCCAGAGATAGAGGCCCTTAACAAACACATTTTTCCGTCCCCCTCGCTTTCCCTCTTTTGTCTCCTCCAGTTCACCAGCTCTACATTGTAGTTCAATATGCCAATCTAACTTGTGAATGGCCTGTGAATTGAAGATCCATTTTAGTCATCCCACCTGTATAGAACGTGTGTGTGTGTGTTTGTTGGGTGCGTGTGAATGCTGTCTAATGACCCTCGCTCCACTGCGCAGGCAGAGATAGAACCGTGATGTCATTTGTTTTGATGTCATAAATCGATGGGATTGAGTCTCCCAGGAGCTTCAGCTGTTCCCTTGGCTTGACAGCAAATTGCATCACACTCTCATCACTCACCCGCAGATTTGTGTTTTTCAGCCACAGCTCTTTCAAAGTGATCTAGACTCAGAATAGGACTGAAAATCTCCCACTGTATCAATCTTTATCAATTTCAATATATTACCCACTATATCAGGGTCTGACATGATCTTTGAAATGCCTCAAACTGTTATGTGTGAGGAACCTTTACCTACAGTGTTTACATGGGGATTTCTTGCATTTTTCCCATAAAATGTTCCATACAGCATATATTTAATTATTAGTTTTATAATTGTATAAACAGTTTTGTGATGTTCAACCAGTACATCAGCATCCTGTGATGGTCAACCAGTACACCAGCAACCCATTATGGTGAACCCGCTCATCCGCATTATATGATGGCAAAAATATACACCAGCATCCTGTGTTGGTCAACCAGTACACCAACATGTTGTGATGGTCAACCAGTAAGCCAGCATCCTGTGATGGCCAAACAGTACACCAGCATCCTGTGGTGGTCAACCAGTACATCAGCATCCTGTGTTGGCCAACCAGTACATCAACATCCTGTGATGGTCAACCAGTACACCAACATCCTGTGATGGTCAAACAGTACACCAACATCCTGTGATGGCCAACCAGTACACCAACATCCTGTGATGGCCAACCAGTACATCAACATCCTGTGATGGCCAACCAGTACATCAACATCCTGTGATGGTCAAACAGTACACCAACATCCTGTGATGGCCAACCAGTACACCAACATCCTGTGATGGCCAACCAGTACACCAACATCCTGTGATGGCCAACCAGTACATCAACATCCTGTGATGGCCAACCAGTACACCAACATCCTGTGATGGCCAACCAGTACACCAACATCCTGTGATGGCCAACCAGTACATCAACATCCTGTGATGGCCAACCAGTACACCAACATCCTGTGATGGTCAAACAGTACACCAACGTCTTTTCTGCTAAATAAAAAAAAGTTTATTCTTCTAGAATAGTCCCTGTGTGGGTTAAAAGGCCTTGCCAAGCCAGTCATCAGGGGATCCATTGGCTAAGACCTGCGGTAAGTACATTCTCAACAATCAGTATTCAGAATTGATGGCCTACACGGTGCACATCCCGTATCCTAGTGTGTTTGTTTTCAGCCCAGGGTTTGTTTGGATCCCCAAGAGCAATGCCAATTTATTCTGAGTTTTAAAAGATTTAGACTCAGACATTTCAGCAGTCTGGAAATGTATTCTCAAGGCCTGTACACATATGTGTTTGTTCTGTCTGTTTCACACACACAAACCACACAAACCACACACAAACACAGGGGCAATTAGCTTAAAATGTGCACGCCTGTCTAATAATTAAGCAAGGCCTTTTGATAAATGTGCATTGACTAAATTCAGACATGTTTATTCTCTTGTCTCTCTGGCTGTGTTGTCTGTATTTTAGTTGACATCTGTAGTATGCCATAGCCTTAAGTAAAATGAATAGATTATATTCATAATTTCTGTGCTCCATTTGTAATGTTTTTGATTTTTGACCTTCAAATCATGTCATCTTCCGTTTGGTTACCATTGAGGTTCTATTATTATTCTTTGAAAACAGTCTGGTTGGATTAAAGTCTATATTGAGATTAAGACCTACAGGGCAGAGACAGTTCTGTCCAGAGCTTTAGCTCTAACTACTCAGGAACAGTTGTCCTTTTGTATAAGCTTTGATAAGGAATCCCATTTCATTGGGTCTGAATGTTTTTGCCTAGTGGTTAAGATAAGGACAGCTGACGGGAGCAAGCATTTATACATGAACACGATTTGACTGTCCCCTAACAAAGGTTGGATTTCAGTTCAACTGAAGTCGCAATCCCTGAGAACGTCATGCATTAATTTATTATTTCACACATTCTCTTGCTTAGACTCTTGCAGTTTAATTAAGGCTATCTTTTTTGTAATGTGCTTTTCACATTAAATTAGCCCATGCAGGGCCACACTAAACACTAGATAAATGTATGTGTTTCACACTGTTCATACTTTACCCTCAGTTTGTAATTGAATCATCAGTGTTCAAGCTTTAAAATATCGCCTGTACATTTCTAAACCCAGGGTTAACATTCTTATTTACAGATTTAACAATTCAGTGGTCTGTTTTAATGATTAACTGTTTGTCTGTGTAAATGACACTACTGTAAATACAGTATACTCTTGCTGTTTAATGTTTTCTGTATGTTTTTTTTTTTTTTTTGCTGTCACCGTCAACATCACATGAAAGTTTGCACATCTGTACAACTCTCATGAATATTTAATGAGTTAAGCACTATTTAGTTTGTGAATGGTGGTCTGATGCTCTCGCTGTAACATTCTAACACTGCATAGGTTCACACTATATCTTTGGCACCTCAAAATCGTGTTAGCACTGCAAAAATATGATGCTCTGAATCAGGATTTTATATCCCGATTTCAAAATTAAAAATTAAAAGTGTTTTTGATCAGGGATATAAATAGATTATTACCCTGATTTAAGCGCACTGCGAAATGCCCTACAGAGACAAAAAACTATGTTTTGTTGTCATTCAGGAAAGGTCAGTAAAGCCAACCTGTGGGAACGGGGAATATTGCAAATCAACTAGCTCATTTCCAACAACCTCCTCAATTACAGTATTGGTTGCAAGTCACAGCTACAGGTTTAGAATGACAGATATTAACAAGAGACAGGAAGAGCGAAAGAAGAAAGGTGACCCCTGACTTAAGGAGATTCCATCTGTTCAGCATATTGTCATTCAGTTTAAGGTCGGGAAAGGTCACAGGGAAGCAACTTCTGAAAAAGATAGAGGCAGATGACAAGTGGGAAGGTACGTTCCTTCCTTTAATGACAGTATTGCAATTCATTCCCAACCCAGAGAAAGAAACTGCATTCCGTCTGTGCAATTTGATGTAACTCCACTCAAATCGTATTGCTGCACTGAAAGGAGATATTGTTTTCCTCTAGGCACCTGTGACCCGGCACGCTTGACCGGCTGACAAGTGTGAGAAGTGCTAAGACAAAAAAAAAAGTGGTCAACCCTGCAACATGAAGTTCGATTATATCTGCTTTGCAGCAGAAACTCCTTCATCCAAATTTATCAGAGGAGAGGATGGATTGAACAGCAGTGCAGAGCGTTAAAGCAGACTGCACACTTGTGTTCTTATTAGACAGCTCACTTTCAGTCTAGGTATCCTGGTATGTCTCTCTCTCTTTGGATGACCATATCTTTCCAAGTTTAATAGTCGTGCAAATGGCTGCCTGCCAGGATTCTATGGGAGAGATCCAATTCACTGGCCATACAACCCAGGTGGTCTAAGGTGCATTGCCTGCGCTCCATGCTAGATAACCACAAACACACTGGCATTGTGCAGAATAGTTTGTGAGTATCAGAAATGTCCCTGAGGGTTCTTCTTGTTTGGAATGGCAGAGGGAGAGAGAGAAAGAGGCATGTGACCTGATGTTGCTTGTTGTCCCCAATGAATAGTCATTTATCACACGGCATGCTGTCTTGTGTGTAAGGACTCCGTGTCCCTAATTACATTAAACTCACTTTGCCTCCAAGGGTGAAAAAGTTTGGATGTGGCTAAATATGATGCATTACAGCGGGATGTTATTGAAATTCTCATCAAGATCTCGCTTATCAAAACTACTCCACCCTGTTGGCAGTTTGAAGACGCCTTTGAATCAGTTGAAACATGCTTAGTATTAATATGATGCATTATAGCTAGGCCGAGACGGAATATGCAGCTTTTTTTCACATTTCACATGCTGATTTGGGAAGAAAATCTGCAGTAAGGATTTAAACTACTATTGATTTTCGATCAAATTAGCCAAAATATTTAATAAACATAAAGGTGGAGGATGTTTAGAACTTTGTGAGTGATAAGCATTGCAGTTCTATTATAATATAATATAACATGACATAACGTAACAATGTAGCATGACATAATACAATATAATTATAATATAATATATATGACAAGGCAAAGTTTTAAAATGTCAAGTGGTGTGACTCAAAAACTTTAAATTATATTTCTGAATTAATAATGCATAATATTTGTAAAGAAATACTTTTAATTATGCACAATTTAAAATAATTTTATAAATATGTACATTCACATGTGTTCAATGTGCAAGGAAAATGTTATAATAATGAAAAAAAAATATGGCTTTTTACTTTTTTAATTCTAAGAACTTGGTTGCCACATCCATTTTAAACTAGATTTTTTTTTTTTTTATGTATTTTTTTTTTTTTTTTTATCATGGACTGTTATACATATCATTGACCTGGGTAAAGATTTTGTGTGGGTCTGGTAATTGCAAACTTGTAAGTATACAGCATAAACTATATAACAATTCTTAGCAGAGTTCATAATATATCGCTGTTGTCAAGATGAAATGCTACACATTTTATATCCATTGCTCCATTCTGATGAAAACGAAACCCCACATGGCTCATCAGAATCATGGGAAATTTAGATCCGGTATATGGCAGTTGTTCCTAAACATCATCATGATAGTGCTGGTAATTATTGAACAGATACCGTGTGGGATGTTTCACGCTTTATGAATAATGGAGATTAAAATGAGATTGGATATGTCTTTATGGCTGTCATGAATCAGCCAGTATCCAGCTGTTTGTGGTGTAATCTCAAATGTTTAATTCATCAGGAAATAGATTCTGGGGTGAGATATTACTCATTATCTTTGATAGAGTGACATTTCACTGGTTGTCAGATTTAACTGCCCTCGTTTCTGATTTTAGATGTATGCGAGGGATCTCCTCGCAGTCTGCTATCACACATCCGACGATAAAACAGGACCTCATTACTTAATTAGATCTGAGCCCATTAATTAATTAAGTGATGGCTTTCTGGGTGTTAATGGTGATGCCTCTGAATTCCCCGCTGTTAGCCTCTAATGCTCATGGTTTTGTGTGGGTACTTGCTTGGAAATGGTGACCTGACTTTGGGAGACGGAGTCTTCAAAACGTCCCCCTCCACCCTCAAGTTCTCGTCTGACTGACTCCCAGACTGCAGGTAATGATTAAAGTGATCATGGCCCCATTTTCATTGCTTGTTCTGAGGGATGTCATAGCCTGAGCCAAAAGGCATTTCCAGCACGTCTAGAATTCATAAACCTGTTGGCGTAGCACTCGGGCGTCTGTACGTTTTGTTTAAATTGGATGAAAAATAAGGTATTGATTGTGTTATTGATCGGTCTGGTGTTGCTGTAGGTTAGGGTTCTCTATACGTACGCCGCTGTATACAGCTGTAAATGAGCTTTGTTGCGCTGGGCGTTCTCTTCACCATCCTCAGCACATTACAATGAGTACAGGGCGGAGGTCACATTCGCCGCCGCTCCGCTGTGTGCACGGTAGGAGTTCCGAGAGCTTACTTTAACAACCTGGACTCCATTAGATGCTGACATTTCAGTGCATTGCTTCTTCACATTTTTCATTTTTGTTATCTCCCTCTCTCTCTCTCTCTCTCTCTCTCTCTCTCTCTCTCTCTCTCTCTCTCTCTCTCTCTCTCTCTCTCTCTCTCTCTCTCTCTCTCTCTCTCTCTCTCTCTCTCTCTCTCTCTCTCTCTCTCTCTCTCTCTCTCTCTCTCTCTCTCTCTCTCTCTCTCTCTCTCTCGAACTGTGTCCTTCGAGTATGTCCACAAAGTGCTGTGTTTGCATAGTACAATTAAGAGGTACATGAAGGTTAAACTTAGGACAATAAAGATTTAGTTCACCTTAGAATTAAAATAATTTATATATAATATAATATACAAATTATTTTAATGTATATTACATGCAAGGGATAAAATACATTCCAAGTAGTTGTTATCTCAAAATAAATCCTGACAGCGTGATCAGGACCCTGACACGAAGCGTCTTAAGTATCAGACACGTTCCTAGCAAGCAGCTTTGAGCCTATATGATCAAACAAGATGGACATTTAAGGGATAATATACAGTCAATTGACCTATTACACAGCTTTCACCGCATAAATAATGAAGGCGACATGACATATTTATTTGAGAAGAGCCTGTTTTAAATCTAACCTGTTTCATATCTTACAATCCGTTATAGTGTACAAAACAATCATTCTAGGTAAGATTAATTAACCATTTTAACATTAATACCATAGGCCTACTGTTTAGACTGAATTCCTCTGGTTTCATTTAGTAAATACAGTCAATAATTGAGGTGCAAGATGGCACCGGCTGTGAAAGAATCACCGGCCTCAAATACCCTGATGAGCGGTCATTATACAACTTTGCTATAGATGACAGTCATTATCTGGGAATTACTGACCTTGACAAACAGAATAAAGCATTACAGAGAGCAGTGTAATAAATTATATTATAGTATGTTATATTACATTATACTATATATGTAAGGGATAATCCACAAACAATTGAATGCACATGGATTATCCCATTTATACAATGCTCATTTGCTAGCATTTACAACTTAAAGCTGTTATTGATGTTTGCAGTGCAATATTTGACCGGAAAGGTAAAAATTATGGTTATTTTCATCAGTTACGGCTCATTAGATCTAGTATTCTTTCAGCTTTAGACACAGAGATAAAGTAGTGCGTAAGATTACAGTTACTTGAATTGAATTAATGAATTATAGATTGTTTTTATTATTATTGAAAGAGAGAGAGAGAGAGATTTGTATGTGTGAATTACCTGCATCTGTGCAGCGTCTCTCTCTCTCTTAACAACGAAGCTGTGAGTTTAATTACTTCAAAACCAGTGATGTTACCCCCTTGTTGCTGAGAAATAAAATGTAGCAATTCAGTAGCAAAGCTATTTTCTTTTTTTTTCTTAATAGTAGTCGTTGATAACTTGCCCTGATCTTGAATGTTTCTGTGAGCAGTATGATATCCAATCTATGTTTGAGAGTGTAAACTATTTTATTGCACTCCTTCCAGCCAATTAAAATAGAGTATTCTGACAGATGATTAATATAATATAATATAACATAATATAATATAATACAATATTGTTATACATTTAATGCATACTGTGGCGAACAGGACGGCCGAGGGACGTGAGAGAACGGTGCGAGGCCGGTGGTGCGATTGCTAATGAGCAACACCTGTGAAGCACACCGGTCTCGCATCTCTCACGGAGGAGCGGAAGCATAAAGGAGGAGCGACGACGTTGATGATCGAGAGAGGAACAGGCCTGTATTTTAGTTGTTTTGTTTTTGTATTTTACTTCAGCCAGCAGTCGTCCGCGAGGGGCTGCTGGCAGTTATATTTATTTTCGGTAGCCAGCAATCGTCCGCGAGGGGCTGCTGGCGGTATTTTCGTTTGTTTGTTTTATTTTAAATAAACTATATTTTGATGGTCCGCCGGTTCCCGCCTCCTCCTTCCCTGAACATTGCTACACTGGTGCCGAAACCCGGGAAGAGGGAGGAACGCGCTGTCAGAGAGTCCTCGCCGATGTGGGGAATCCGCGGTGCCATCGAGCACGGTGCGCGAGTCGCCGCCGCTCGCCGTGGGCCGGAGCCTGCTGCCATCCGCCGAGCAAGGGGAGGACCAGGGAGCGGGGGACTCGCGGCCACGGACGCTCGAGGCGGTGCGCTGGAGTGAGTTGCCGGTGGGACAGTCGAGCTCGCTGCCGGCCGCCTGGGTATTGGAGGGGCGGCTGCCATCCGGGAGGGAGAGGAGGAGTCGCCGCCGCTCGCCGTGGGCCGGAGCCTGCTGCCGTCCACCAGTGAAGGGGAGGAGCAGGGAGTGGGGGACTCCTGCCGTCTGCCCAAGGCACCCGAGGAGCCGTCGCCGTCCACCGGGCGGCGGAGGAGCGTCGAGCCGTCCACCGAGGGCTACCCAGCGTCACCGCCAGGCACCGCGGAGGAGATCGCCTAGCTGGTGGGGGACCAGATGGCAGCGCGTTGTGGGAACCGGACCAAGTTTTTTTTTTTTTTTTCCCTCTCTCCCCTCTCTCGATCTGTCGCTCCTCATGTTTCCGTCTCCGTTTTCCTCAGTTTGTCTGTCCATACTCCCCGGGGATCGCCGCCGCCTGGGGGGGGGGGAGTAGGCACAGGCTCGTGGGTACCCCCCGACCTGTGAGGGGCGATGGGGGTATGTGGCGAACAGGACGGCCGAGGGACGTGAGAGAACGGCGCGAGGCCGGTGGTGCGATTGCTAATGAGCAACACCTGTGAGGCACACCGGTCTCGCATCTCTCACGGAGGAGCGGAAGCATAAAGGAGGAGCGACGACGTTGATGATCGAGAGAGGAACAGGCCTGTATTTTAGTTGTTTTGTTTTTGTATTTTACTTCAGCCAGCAGTCGTCCGCGAGGGGCTGCTGGCAGTTATATTTATTTTCGGTAGCCAGCAGTCGTCCGTGAGGGGCTGCTGGCGGTATTTTCGTTTGTTTGTTTTATTTTAAATAAACTATATTTTGATGGTTCGCCGGTTCCCGCCTCCTTCTTCCCTGAACATTGCTACACATACATTTCAGTCCCCATACATTGTTATTGTATGGAAGAGAGCAAGCACCACATGATTTAAAATTCCTCCTATTGGAGGAAAAGAAGAAAGTCGTTCAAATTTGGAACAACATGTTAGTCAGTAAATTATGACAGAATATTCATTCGAGAAGATGTACTAAGTTTACAACTGAATCTATTGTAGCAATTGTGCACATAAATAATCCATGTACAAAACTGCAGTCGTTTCAATTACTCAATTACATTGCAAATGCAAACAGCTTGGACTTCTATTTATAGTTACATGCCCTACAATTCTGTTAAGTAACAGCATGAGTTTCGTATAAGGGTATATGGCTTGTTTTGTGATAATAGTGCTTCTTATCTTGTCAGCAATATTCTGTTAAACACACCTCTCACTGACTTTTCCAAGAGTGTGACCTTGCGTGCATCTGCGAGCAATTCTCTGTAAACTGTTTACTCTTTCCATGCAGGGGGTCTTCATTCGCTGACGCTCTGATGACATCTGACACATCAATGATAGGATTTAGGCCCTGTATGCTGGATTAGCCCCATTTGGTTAGCATGGCATTATTCCATTACGAGTCCTGAGAGCCCACCAGCTGATGCTGTGTCTGTCCCCTTGCCTGAATGCAGAAATACAGCAAACCCATGTATGGCTTGAAGAAGCGCAGTCGTGCTCTTGACGTGTCCTTCACTAACCTTGCTGATTCTGTTAGCTCAGGAAAATAATTACTATCCACTTCTACTGATTTATTACATTTTAGACTTGCTGCTAAAATATGGTTATGTGTCACTATGTCTGGATGAATGTGTAAGTAATACATCCATGTAATCTTAGGGGTAGGGATTTAACCAAACCCGTAATCATAATTATTAAACATTTATGCATAATTTAGCTCATACTGTTTATGCTACAGACCTGAATGATTCCTCAAAAACCTGTTTAAGAAGACATGCTATTATTTCTCAGGGCAATCAAACTTACATTTTTCACCTTTTACTTTATATAAGGGTAATAATAATTATATTTTTTTTTTATTAAATACACAAAGCATATTAGTTAAACTGAAAATATAAATGAAAACGGAGGTGACGTAAAGGGGTAGTTCACCCAAAAATTAAAATTCTGTCATCATTTACTCACACTCATGTTGTTCCAAACCTGTATGGCTTCTATGGAAATTCTTCTTCTGTGGAACATGAAAGAAGACGTTTTAAAGAATATTGGGGGAAAAACAACATTAAAGCACACTGGCTTTCATTGTATGTCTGACATTTCTCAAGTTTTTGGTGAACTGTCCCTTTCATTTGTACCACTTTTGATATTCAAGCTCCATCCACATCCAATTAGGCCTGAACACAGATACAGTGGCTGTGTCTGAAATTACCCCAATACCCTCATTCACTCGTCCATACATTAGTCCACTGATATAGTTAACTTGAGGGAGTGAATGAAAACGAGTGAGACTGAGTGTGCCGGAAGGACTGCTGCTTTTGCCTAGTTAGTGCTTGCTGTTTAATAATCATTTGAAACTTGGCAAACTGGCAGCTCCAGTAGTAATGAAAAGATTTATTTTGAACTCTATCATTGAAACTATGTATAACCCTTAATTAAACAATTTAATAATCACTTAAAAAGGAACTTATACCTGTATGATATTATGCTGTACGCACATTGAACCAGCGGTTTGGAAAATTAATGTACTGATAATTCAGCAATTCATTCCTTCATTTGGTGACTCTCACAGTGCATTATGGGTATTCTCTAGCTGTTGAGCGTTCATCGGTTGTACACTCATTATTGGGATTGAATAAATGCCCTCGATAACGTCCACTATGGTTTTGGACACCACTAAAAATGACTGTTCTCTCAAATAATGCCCTATTTAAGGATATGGGGGCAATTTCGGATATATCCAGGCACACCCCAATGTAGAATTAGCTCTTTTGGACTACCTAGCAACCACCCCAAAATCCTTAGCAACTACATAGCAACACCATGGCAACCACTACTTAAAATACTGCTTATTTTCTTCAGATCATGTTGTCTTGTTTGAGTTATGATGATGGGTGTGATGCATTGGGAACATCAGGTTTAAATATATTTGCTTACGCCTGTGATTTGAAATATAATATCATGGTATGCAGTGTCCTGATTTGGTAGAACATCCATCTTGCCTTGCCAGCGTATGTTTGTTTAAACTCACTCATAGCGTGTTGCAATGTCGGCACAGTCAAAAAACGCTCAATGCAGCACAACATTTCTCTTTATGAATCAGTTTTATAGTCCATCTATAAAAGTGTGAGATCTACAGGATTTGCACCTGCAAGTTTATAGCAAAACACATAAATCTCTTGTTGCCTCTAGCTGTCAGAGAGCACATCCCTCTATAGTAGTTCCACAGCTGGAGTCAGTCAGCTAGAGCAAAGGTGCATAAAAAAAGAACGAGAGAAAGACAGAGAGAGAAAGACTCAGTCAGATCCAGGCAGCAGAGTTGGCGCTTTACTTCCTGTCCATTTTAAATCCAGTCTGTTATTTGTAAGCCTTGTTCTAGTTGAATAAAACATGCCATTAAATAATGCAAATGTCAGTGGACAATGCTGAAAACTCTTGAGAAAGGTCAGCCGAGGCACAGGTTGCAGCACTATCAGATATTCAGTTCTGATAAGAGGGACCTGTGTACACCGGGCCAAATCCCTGTGATCCATATTTCATTTTGTTTGCAGTCCAAGAACAGTGGAATAATTATTGCAGGCTGAGTGGCGTGAAATATTTAGCTCTGCTTTTAACGAAAGCTCATGAGGAGAATGTGACCCATTCCTTTTTAAGAGTGAAGTGAGATTTTGATCTTCTATATGTTTTTATTACCGTGCTTTACATGGCTTTAGGGCCAATGTTTTAGTGATGAGTGAGGAGCGTGTGGTTGACTTTGACGAACAAGAGAGAGAGGCCAGCGTGCAGACTCTTGTTCCTGGAGTTAGGTCTATGCCCTCATTAGAGTCATGGTTTACACAATCTATACCATCATTGTGCGCTGTGTGTTTGGATTCCGGCCAGTGGCAATAGAACATTCTGAGGAAAACAACATCTGTAAGAATGCTTCCATATCAAGAAGGTCCAGCAACATAAAACAAGTGCACGTGGTGAAAAAAAAAAACTCAATAATGCTCTTCAGTGCTCATGTGCAGCACCTTCAGTTCAGCAAAAACGTTCTTAGTATCAAGCATCCTTTTCACTGTAAAGGGTTCTTTAGGGAACTACAAGAAACTTGGGGATTAAAAAAAGTTCTTAAAGTCACAATGAAATGGAAGTAGCGACAGATTTTTATTTTGTTTTCGTATTGTGACGTGTATTCTAGTGTAACGGATTATCGAAAAAATCTGAATACAAGCTTGCAGTGTATTGTAAGAATGGGTAGAGTTTAAGAACACTAGATGATTGGAGAAGTTCAGGCCGTCACCAGAGAGAAGTTATCTACAGTAATTGGAAAATCAAGTTACAACAATTTTGATTAAAAAAAAAATTAGCGATTAATCATTCACAATAAAATCAATAACATAAAATAGATTTTCATCTCATGTCAACTTGAAAAAAATAAATATTGTGTCATAATTTACTCACCTTCATTTCGATCCAAACCACTATGACATTCTTTCTATTGTGGAACACAAAACTAATTTTGAAGAACTTTGGGAACCAAACAACAGTTGTGTCCCAAATGATGCACTACATCATGCACTTATACACTGTGTACTCAACCGTGTAGTGTATGAATTTTGTAAGGTTATTTTGATATTCAACATCAGAGTCTAATAGTCCTGCCCCCTCCCCTATAATTAAAGCTGCGAGAGATGAGTGCATGAAGTGTCCAACATTCCACACTTCGTTTTTTCGGTTAATTAAGTGCATCATTCGGGTATTTAAATGTCCTTTTTCTATTTGGAATTTTCAGTGTGAACACACTACTCACACTATTTATTCTACAAAACGGCATTGAATAGTACATAAGTACACAAATTGGGATGCACCTATTGACGTTCATTGTATGGACAAAAACACTGAGACTTTTTTATAAAAAAAATAAAAACTTTTCTGTTTTCTACAGAGGAAAATCATTAAAAAGTTGGTAAAAGGCAGAGAGATCTCTGATGGGCTCATTTCCAGACTCTTTTTCACTACTTACAGTCTAAAGCTTCCACAGAGACAGCTTCTTCTTTTTTTTTTTTCAGGATAAATATTTCAATGACATCTTTCTGCCAGTAGGGACATTTGGCATTCTAATACCGTACAAGTTTCTGCAACTGCATCAGGATGTAAAACCCATTTTGGTCATAATTGAAACCTTTTGTAGTGTTAGAAAAAGAAAAAGACAATGGGTAATGTAACAACAGATTTCAGGATGAATTATTCAAGATCTTAATCATAATAATGCTGAACGTTTGTCTTCAGTCCAATAAATGTGAATTAAGAAGATTCCATCGCCATGGACATTGTGTGTGGAGATGAGTGTCTGTGTTTGTTTGAGTGAATGCTAAATCATAATCATGAGTTCCCTAACATTTCTTTCCTAGTATTTTTGGTCAGTTCTGTATTAGTGCAGGAGGCAGGAGTTTTTCCTCAGATTCTTAGAAAAGATATGTATCTTCACAAAGATTCCTCACATAATTCAATAGAGAGTCATCTCAATTACTCAATCAATCTAATTACAGATGCTGACCAAGGATAACTATAGATCTCTCTTTATGTTAACCATCTGCTTATGTTGCACACTGCTCCCTTTATCATCTATTAAAAGCTTTGTACATGTGCAACCTTGTGTGTTTATCAAAAAAGACACTAATTCTCAATTCAAAGTAGATTAGAAATTCTGTGAAATGGCTAGCATTTACATTTCTCTCTCTCTCTGTGTCTTCCTGGCACAGTGTTTGGGAGCCGAGCCACTAAAGAAGGTGCGATCTGTGCCCATAAATCCCCTGCCACCTGATAAATGCCTGTTTCATTTACATTGCTTGGGCTGAAACAACACACTCTAATGTATATTTAGTCCCAGCGAAACCACTTCCTGAAAGCTCTGGAAGAGAGCAGTCTGCCTCAGCTAATTACTGCAGGAATGTCAGATGTGAGATGAGGACACGTTTCGGGAAAAGCCGGTTCATATTATGCAGTGACTACCTCAGTGTCCTAAAACTTAGCTGTGTTTTAATTTAATACACACATTTCAAACTCGTTCCAAAAAACACAGTTTATTATAGATAGATAACTCTCTCCATGCTGCAACACAGCAAGGTGTTTATCTTTGTGTCATTTTTCAAAGTTATTCCCTCAGATAATATTTGCAAAAAAGGTGATGTCAGTGGGCCATCTGCCAAATGTTTCAAATTACTTATACTGAGAAGAAATGTATTGAGAATATGAACCACAAGGTTAAAAGGTCAAGCCTGTAAAGCTCTATATGTTGATTTATATAGATTTTAGAAAATATTAAGAAGGTTGCATTTGTTTGGTCTGGAGCAAGGCCACTAATAAATGATCTGTGTCCCTTCTTTCCACTGAGTTATGGTGTGATTATAGCGTTCATCCGTGTGGGTCACGTTTTTAATGCTTTTCTTTGACGTCACACATCATACGTTGCGAAATTATGCCTAACCGGAAAAAACTCTCCTTCAGATCACTTTGAATCAAGAGAGCATATTTAATTTTGAGGAGCATATTTAATTTTGAAGCGCCACCATTCGCCACGTCTTAAACAGTCATAGATGAATGAGCCAAGAATGAATATTGTCATAATAACCCAGTGATATACCGAGCCATTTACCATAGCTATCATGCTACAACGTGGGGAGAATGGAGACCGTGGCCTCAGCTGTTTAGAGGAGAGGACATGAGCAGCATTTGAAAACACCTGTGGGTTTAGCAAAAGAGATAACACAAGAAGTACTATCTGTCAAAACAAGAGCCAGAAAAGCTCTCTCACTCTTTTTAAGCACTTTCTTTAACTCCCAGCCCTGTCAGCAACTGTCAATCGGTCTAAGAGACACAACAGCCTCAGGAAAATATTGGTTCATACATTCTAGCAAAGCCAGACTTTTGACTTGTGGCATAAAACCGGTCCTCATTTCAACGTTTTCTGGCCAAGAACCACCTACTTAGATATTAAGAGACCATTGTAAAGTGACCATCTACAGTTTTTTTTTTTAATTGAACTTTTAGAGGCAGAGTTATATAGCTTTTTTGATTGGAATATTCTGTCTATTAAAAATATTTGTAACTTTTTCCCCGCCAATGAGAATGCAGAATTTTTGCACAGAATTTTCTAGCAATCCAGGTTTTCCCTGTTATATGGTTGGCGGCGCTATTACGCATCTTCTGACAGAGAACAACATCTTCGGATCAAAACACATGGAAAAAAAACAGAAAAAAATGATAGAATCATTGCTTATGCACATGTAAAATAACGTGATCATCAAACATTAAACAGCATATAAATCAAAACTGCCTAACGTTACTGAAATGTCGACCCAGGAAGAGCTATAGGACTGTTTGGGGGTGTTCATGAACTCGATTTACTCCATCTATGTTTCCATCATCTTTCTGAATCCGATTCAGAACTAGAACATTTTCTCAGCTTTTTGTTTAAAATGTTGCTTTTTTATGGAACTCACCCACATTCAAGTTTTGATATAAAAGAATGCATGAAGCGAGAATGAAATGGTTTTGTTTAAAAGCGGATTAAAACATTTTAGTTTAAAACCTGGGCTCTGTTCTTTCTTTTGATGTATTGTATTTTCAGATATTCATACAACAAAATATTCTGGGGGCCATGAAACATTTGTGAAAATTATCAAAAATGCTGGTGCTGGATGTTTCTTTTTTTTTTTTACGCAGGTGTGGAAAGAGTTAAGCACAATGGATATGCAGTCACATTTATCTTTATTCAGGGAAGTTTCACATCCATGCAGAATGGGTTTTGCTTGTGACGGTGAAAGATTTTCGCATGCAGATTTTGTATCATGTTCAAGTTAGTCACATGATTTTTTTTTCTGTTTACTAATAGAAAGCTGCTTGGCTTGAAAGTGTAATAGTTGTGAGCGGTAATTCATGCATCACTTACAATGGACAGCGGACCTTTTTGCTAGTGAAATTTTGCTACTTTTACAAATATTTTTTTTACAATTTTCATTTGTAATAATAAATATAAATTATTAAAGAAATATTATATAACTTAAAAAAACAAGTGGAGCGAGTGAGTTTGTGAGTTTGAGTGAGTTTCCAGAAAAAAAGTTTTTACTCTCAGCCTAGTTGGAACTGTTGATTTCAGTTAACACTCTACACTCATCATTTTGGTGTGCAATATGCATCCAGACTAAATACACAGACATACACAAACACAGATTAGAAATGAAAGTTTCATGGACATTATCTATCAGATTCATATCAAAACATGATAAATCACCAAATATATGGTGCTTGCAGGTGCTGCTTTACAATCAAAGCACAGATGAGAAACGCTATTAGGACCTCTCATTGTGCTGCTCTTTCTTTATTGAACATCTATAGTTTGTCTCTATTATAAACGGCAGCCCCATTCGTCATTCCGGCAGGCCACTGGTCCTCTCACTCAGATACTTCCTGACTTATGTCAGAGGAATAGCTGATTTAATGACTTCCGATAGAAGAGGGGTTGGCGTTCGGCTCTCAGCATTGTAATGCTCTAAGGCTAAAGTGCGACCTGCTTATTTACGATGTTGGATGCCCCAAGATGCAGTCCCTATGCACTCTTTTCTGTTTTCATGGTATTGATTTTTTCCCCCAGTATCCATCATGTCAATCCTTTCACTCCGCAAAGAGACTACAGATCCTGAGACATGGTGCCCTAAGTGGGGACGCTGTGACCTGTTCCCATGACCACTTGGATGCTTGATTCATGGCTTCTGGTGGCCATGATGGATGGATTAGCCATCACTGGTAACTCGGTTAGTATCTTCTGGCCTTCAAGTAAGTTGGGGGGACGTGTGGCATAGTAGATTCCCAGTGTCCATTTGTGTCAGGTTGTGATTTCATGTCCTGCACTGACAGCCTTTGACCTCCGCTCCGTAAGTTTGTGCTTGGCTTGTTTTTATATCAGCGCTCTGTTGAGGTCTTTATGTGGTGTTTGGCAGTAAAGCGATAATGCTTTTTTTTCTTCTTCTTTTAAAAAAGGATATCAGGCTGCTTTTTATGGTTACGGAAAGTCACTGCAGTCCTCCCCAATCCTTTTAAAAATGATTTATCTGAGATTGATTCATGGAGGATGTAAACAGTATATGAACCTTTAAAGTGTTCCAGGAGAAGACGGTACAGCTGAAATCTGTTTGCTAGCATTTGTGTCCGATGAACTTGTAATGTTTATGGCTCCGTGACTTGATTTTTATTTATTTAGTTATTTATTTGTCTAATAAATTCAAATGACTTGAATGCATGTTTTAATATTGGATCAAGATAGTAATTTTGAATTAAAAGTTAGTCCTGATATCATAATGAAGAAAAAAAGTAGCCTATCATTAAAAGGAATTTTTTTTTTAAATACAACTTTTTTGAGAAAATTTGCAAAGCAGTTAAGCAAAATTTTGTCTGCAAAATCAAGCGGTGCAACGAACATGAAGAAACAATTAGAAAAAAAAGCATAAAATAGTAATTGAAATCAAATCATAATGACCCCTGCAACTTTTTATCTTATAAACATATTTTAATAAATATTCACTTGTATATCCTCGCATGATACTGCCACGGTGTGGTGTAGGTAGAAGAAAGGCGAACAGGCAAAGAGCTCCGATACAAACGTTTACTTAAATCACACAGGCACAAGGATGATGGGCAGAAGGTACACTCACACTTGATATAAGGTAACATAGATGAGAATGGACAAAGACTGACTGAACAGAATCATAAACACGGGACGTGATGGTAAACTGTCCATTGTGCCAATGGATGATATGCACATGAGATTTGCCTTGATGTTGAGAGTGGCGTGGGAGCTGTACCTCTGTCGTGGGAAAGATGTAAATTTCGGGACACATCATCAGTAATGTACCTTTGAATCAGGGGGTGTTTCGGCCTTTCAACACTAGACACCCTCATCAAAGGTGGCCAGCTACAGGGTGATCAAACCTGAGCTTGTGTCCCATGCCCAATCATGAAAATTGCCTGGTTTGTTACATGGCGCTGCCCATGGGACTATGCAAGCCAGGAGGCGTCCTCTTCCCTGAGTCAAGCCTGAGGCTGACTCCATACCTTGTTCAGCCTCCTCATGGAGGGTTGTGACATGGGTTCTCAAGTGGGTTATAGGGTGGGGGATTAATGAGTGGGTCATGTTGATGCTCTTTGAGCCCAACAAGGGTCCTTCCTCTTAATCCATATCCACTGGCTGCTTCAGAGATTGATCTAATTGTTTGTCGCAGAGCCTGTCCACGGATGCCAAGGTCTTTCAGCAGTCTGATGGTAGAAGAAGCCACAAAACCTCCGCATCCCACTTCAACCGGATACACGTTCGCTTTCCATCCTCGTTGATGAGCATCTGCTGCCAGTTCTGTATAGCGCAGTTTCTTGCGTTCATAGGCCTCATCCGTTGAATTCTCCCATGGGACTGTGAGCTCAGTGATGTAAACATACTTCAATGAAGGGGACCAGAGAACCAAATCTGACCTAAGAGTGGTAACTGCAATCTCAGGTGGAAAGATTAGTTGCTGGCCTATAACAAATAGCATCTTCCAGTCACGGGCCATGGCTAGCTGTCCAGCTTCTAGTTTGGTAGGGGGATGGTTGGACTTTTTCTGTCCCTCTCGGATGAAGGTTGGGGCCGTGATGGACTTGATTGCTCTCAGGGGCAAGGAGTTGGTGGTATTCCTCTGGCTCTCAAGAGCTGCTGCCAGACTCTTGAGGACCTGGTTGTGTCTCCAGGTGTAGCGACCTTGTGTGAGGCTGGTCTTACAACCGACCAAGATGTGCTTAAGAGTCGCTGGAGTTGGGCAGAGGGCACAGGTTGGGTCCTCGCCATACCACTGGTGGAGGTTTTTTGGAGATGGGAGCACATCATAGGTGGCTCTGATGATGAAGCTGATGTTGCTTGCCTCCATTTCCCAGAGCTCCCTCCAGCTAAGCTTTCTCCTCTCCAGGCCTTCCCACCTCATCCATTGTCCCTGCTTGGCAAGAGAGACAGCCTTTGCACTTCTTACAGCCTCCTCCTGACGGCGCACCTCCTCGACCACCATTTTCCTCCTCTCTGATGTTGAGGCCTTACGCCAAGTTGGCTTGCTTGCCATAAGGCCAAGGCCTCCTCTACCCAACTGGACGTGCCCTACAATGTCGCTGTGCCTCAGGGCTGATGTAGCTTGCTGCACTGCGTTAGATGGTGTCCATTTCCGTCCAGTTAACAGAGATGGAACGGCATTGCTGATGGTCTGGTCTCTGGAGTCCTTCAAAGTCATCTGGAGTCTCACTTTAGAACACTTGTACTCTTCGGTGAGGCTCGTGATAGGAAGTTCAAGGACCCCTTTGCCGTAGAGGCTGATGTTAGTCAGACAGCGTGGGACGCCGAGCCATTTCTTCACGTATGAAGTAATGGTTCGCTCCATCTTCTCCACATTTGTTATTGGGAGCTCGTAAATATTGAGTGGCCACATTACCCGAGGGAGAAGTCCAAATTGCAGGCACCAGAGCTTGAGCTTCCCTGGCAGAAGGGTACTGTCAATGTTTTCTAGACTGTTGGTAATGTCCTGCCTTACTTGCTGCACTTGGTCTTTGTCCCTGAGGCTTGCATTGTACCATCTACGCAGGCTTTTGACAGGTTGCTCAGACACTGTTGGTATTGGGTCATCACCAATGCAGAACTTCACATCTTTAAGCTGTCCCTTAACTATTGAGATGCTTCGTGACTTGTTTGGTTTGATTTTCATCCGGGCCCACTTGATGTTCTCCTGCAGTTTTCCAAGTAGCCGCCTGGCACATGCTGCAGTAGTGGTCACGGTGGTCATGTCATCCATGTATGCTCGGATAGGTGGAAGGCGAATCCCGTTCTTAGTTCGCTCCCCCCCCCCACCACCCATCTTGAGGCCCTGATGATGACCTCCATGGCCATTGTGAAGGCCAGTGGTAAGATTGTAGAGCCTGCCATGATGCCTACTTCCACGCACTGCCATGATGTTGTAAAGTCGGCTGTTGTAAAGCATAGTTGCAGGTCTTCGAAATAGGCTTTTACTAGACTAGTGACGGATGATGGAACGTGGAAGAATTTGAAGGATTCCCAGAGGAGGCTATGGGGAACTGATCCAAAGGCATTGGCCAGGTCAAGGAAGATGACATGGATATCTCTCTTGTCTCTCTTCGCCGCTTGGATCTGGTGCCAGATCATGCTTGTATGCTCCAAGCAACCAGAGAACCCAGGAATGCCGGCCTTCTGTATGGATGTGTCAATGTACTTGTTCTTCTCCAAGTAGGTAGACAACCTCCGTGCTATCACGCTGAAAAAGATTTTTCCCTCAACGTTGAGAAGGCAGATTGGCCGGAATTGACTAATGTCTATCGCATCCTTCTCCTTGGGAATCAGCACCCCTCCAGCCCTTTGCCACACCTTAGGTATTATTCCCTTCTAGCACACTATCCTCATGAGCCTCCAAAGATAGCGTAGAACATCTGGTGCGTTCTTGTAGAGCTTATACGGTACTCCATTCGGCCCGGGGGCTGATGCTGATCTTGCGCGCCGTACTGTACTCTCTACTTCCTTCCATTTTGGAGGGCCAGTCTCCAGATTGAATTCGGGAGGTTGAATAGGTGGGATGTCATGTGGGATAACTATTTGTTCATGCCTTTTTGGGTCATGGTTGACCTTTTCTAGATGTTCTTCCAGTTCCTGCTTTGGAATTTTCAGGATTCCGCTTTTTTCCTTAGCGAAGAGATCTTTAACAAACTTGAAGGGGTTTTTGTAGAACCTAGTTCTTGTGTGTTCCTTCTTCTTGCGAAGTTTCCTCAGGTTCTCTGCTCTTCGCAAGGTTGACAACCGACACTTGATGTCCCCCTGGAGTAGCATGAGACCCTCTCTCTCTGCATCAGAGGCCTTCTTCCACTGCTTTCTCAGCTGCCTTCTCTCTCTGACCAGCATTTCGATCTCTTGCTGGCTGGCTCCTGGAAGGGAACTAAATACAACAGGTGATGACGAGTCAATGACTGACAGCTGTGAGGAACATTAGTCTCCATGGTGAATAATGACATGCAGGTAATAGGTGATCAGGTGGTGAACATGAGGGATGCTGGGAAGTGTAGTCCGCTGAGGTGTGACAGATACAAGGAAAATGTCAATTATTTGTACTTGTTTTTGCATGACATTTTTTGAGTCGTTAAAAATGTTTCTGTTGTATAAATGTTTTTCAAAATAATATGAAACCAACATGAATTAAGTATTTGAAAGAAACTGGCACGTGTTTTAAATTAGACTATTCGATTTTTTTTCTTTTATTTCCTAATACGAGTCAACACACTTATTTGTCGTTGACCCGTAGTTGGTTGTACTCAAAGTCTCATGGTTGTGATTAAAATGCTGAGAAATTCGTGCTGATAATAAAAGAGTCGTTGAAACTGACAAAAACATTTGTGTTTACAACAGCCATGCTGTGGACTCCAGTGACGAACTTACGATGTGATGATGAATACGATGAAAAAGGCAATGACAATCGCCCACTGTCCTGCCGCAGAGACCTCATGATCTGCATTTGTGTCCATGGCACCATGCTAATCTCTTCATTAAGTTTATGGCCGGTCAGCCAACATAACTCTTCACTGCGGCAAGCCTTTGTTGTACGAACTCTGTAGTATGTTTACCAGTTGCCCTTTTCCTGGGGCCACTGCCAGAGTGTGTAGGAGACAACAGAGCACAGTGTGTGCTTGTAAATAACACCATTCTCTCAGCATGTCTGCGTGACCGTCTTACTATACGACCACCCCCACCACACCTCAAAACATTAGTAGAGGATCCCTCTATGCCCAAGGACTCGTACCCTCTGTGAACCGAGTGCACTGGGAGCTCCCTGTCTTCTCAAAGAGAGTCTGTTAGTCTCCCTCAGCTTGTGTACAACCAGCACACAACTCGAGTTTTGTTTCTCGTGTAAATTTTGTTCTTTAGCTCTGTCCGTGAACAAGCCCCGGTTGTGTGTGGTGTAGAGAAGAGAATGGCTTGGTGATGGAATAGAAAGAAAGAGCAGACTGTGATGCGCTCAGTCTTTGTGTGGACTTCTGCATTCATGGGCCCATGTGACTCAAACAGCAGAGCCTTTGGTTTGACCCGGCACAACACCAGTGCGTTGTAAATACCCAAATGTGTTTGGAAGCTAATCGCTGAGCTTATTTTCTTTCTGGGCCACAGTGTAGTAGACTTTGGCATAGTAAAGTATATGGGAAGATACTTTCTTGTTTTGAGCTCTAAAACTATAACATGCATCAGGGGCAGTCCTGACTCACTTGGTGGCCTTGGATAGATAGATAGATAGATAGATAGATAGATAGATAGATAGATAGATAGATAGATAGATAGATAGATAGATAGATAGATAGATAGATGTACTTTACACACTTATTGAACTGAACTGGATCAACTCTTAATTGACTTGAGCTGAATAATGACTCTATTGTCTTTTTTAGAGCTGCTTTAGAGCTGAATTTTTATTTGTCTCATATTTGAAAAAGTTTGAAATAAGTTCTCATACTTTAAAAGCCACTTTCGCACACAATCCTGGTAAATTACCGTAAAATTACCAGAACGACTTTTCCAGTAAGTACACAAATGTGCTGTTCACACAAGCAACAGCGTTCTGTCTTTTTACCGGTACCATTCACACATTAGTACCAAAAAAAAAAGCTCAGCACACTGAGCTATATAGTTTGCCCAAAGCAGACTTCTTACGTCAACGCGTTCTGACCTCATATCTGCTCTGGTGTTGTGCCGAATTCTGACCCTGTCAGATTATTACTCCCACCCCCCTGACTGAGTCCCCATTATAGGTAGGTTTAGGATTAGGTGTGAGGGGTGGGGTTAGAATTAGGCAACCAGGTAGCGGCCTCAACAAGGGGGGTAATAAATTAAAACAAGTTAATCCTGTTAATTCTTCACACACATCTTAATACTGGTAATTTACTGGTATTGTTACAACTTCTCATACCAGGAAATTACCAGTTTAATGCAAAACAGTGTAAAAACTAATTTACCTGTATGTTTTAAAAGGTCCTGTTCTGTTTATACGTGATCTCTTTACAGTAATTGACTGGTCATTTACCAGTAAAGACTTTATGTGTGAAAGGGTCTATAGATTCTGATGTTTTCCTGTTTATTACTGTGAAGTTGCTTTGAAACAATCTGGATTGTATTAAGTGCTATAAAAATTACTTGTCTTGACTAGATCTGTATGGATGTCTAATCTCTGTTAGTCTTGTACTTGAATGCTTAATTAACATGCAAGGCAACCTGGGTTTAAATACGGACTAAATCCTGACTTGTTTAAGCTTTTATTTTAAACCAAGCAAAATTGCAACTGAGTTTCACAGCCAGTGAGCAGCATTTACATTCATAATAACTTATTTTGTGTTTCACAAGTAAAACGTTTGTAGTGACGTGATGGTGAGTAGATGTAGTTTCAGTTTAAAAAAAAAATGGAAGGTGCAACTTAATAAAAGTAACCAAATGCACAGTTCACAATTCAATGTGGAAAAATTCACTTAGGAATGTGGATGATGCTTCTAATACTGCAGTGCTTAGTTTTTTTTTTCTATATTTTCGAGAACTCAGATAAGTACTGGATGAACAAAGGAGTTTTATGTATCTCAACTTGTAATACAATAAAAAGTGATGAAATCAAAAAGCACAAGAGAGGGACCGGGCCGTCTCGACTCGCCTGCAGCAAATATGCAGTAGCAGATTTGGGATCTGGCTTTGTTCTGCCGGCTTCTTTGTCTGGCTCGCTCTGCGTGTTATCTGAGGGCTAACGCTGCTTTAAAACAGAAGTCCTACTGGGCTCCAATTAAGACCAGGAGAAGAATTAATGAACAAGTCCTCCAAGTCAGCCTCAGCTCTCAACTGCTCTATTTATCAGACTGCTCAGGGGGACACATGGTCTCAATTCAAACCCACAATTTCTGTCTTCACTAAATTAAATATGTGTAATTTATGTTTTTATAAACATAGATGACCTTGCCATCAGCTATAGAAGTTCTAGTCATTTGAATCTTTCTCATTTTTATCCCTCCTCTCTTCATTATATTGCATTTCATTCCCCAGCATGCCGATAAGCCATGGTTCCAGGTTTCTCTGCTGACTATAAAAATGGATGGTTGGAGGGCAATTGGGAGAAGAGGGATGTTCCGTAGAAACACATGCTGTTCAAAGAATTTTCCAGTCAATAGGTGCAATAGACTCCGGTGTTATTTTTTCTCCCTGAACTGTAAGGCCGGAGACACACTGGCTGCGTGGCGTAAGCGTCGCAGCTGCGTGGCGTGTCCGTTTCTATTTCGGCTCCCATGTTAACAGGTTAGAGCTTGCACACTGCCTGGAAAACGCGTGCATGCTAGAAATAGAACCGACGCCTATTTTTCACGCGACACGCAAGCGTGTTGGAAGCGTTCCCAGGCAAAATAGAATAGGAAAAGATGTTTTTATGTCATTTTGTACACGAATACATATAAATAAATTACATTTTGATGTTTGAAAATCTAGGTTTTGACATAAATTTAGATATAAATGTCCTTTAAAAAAATGAAATAATAAATGATTATCGATTTTCAAATATTGCCATTATTTTTGCATTTGTCATAGCATATCACACAAATATATATATATATATATATATTTTTTTTTTTTTCCTAATTTGTTTCTTATGCTCTTAACAATGTGATTAGGCCTACATTGGGGGAAAAAATGGAAAAAAACTTTCTGGGCCTCAGGATGATATAAAGATAGGACAGAACGTAGTGTGTCTTCTGAGTGACGGTTAAACATCAGGTAGCCTATAGGCTAAATATACAGTAGGCTCTTTGCTACACAACATTTGTAAATGTTATTGAACATTTGAAGAGCTCTTTTCCAAAACGCGATAAACGCCATTAAAAAAAAAAAGAGTTTGTCACGTCATTCTGTTGTATACCGAGCCTACTCACTGCTCCATAAATGTTTCTAACCAAATCGCTACATATCCCTGTTTAAATTGTACTGAAAGGTGTCGTTTTACTCCAAACCGCGACAGCCGCTACACTCGTTTCGAGTCACAGTGCGACATATTCTCTCGGCCAATCGGAGTCTTCGAATAGCTGTCATGCGTGAGGCGTGAGGTAAACATAGTCAGTGTGTATTAAATACGTCGGGAAAATGAATGTGTTGACTGTGATAAACACTTTTGATGGGTCCGAAGAAGCTGTTAAGCCCTGCGCCAGGTGGAAGACGACGGCGTTTAAACGAAGACAACCACGAACGTCAACAAACTAAGAAGATACGCTACTCTACTTTTATAGTGATGCACTATCTGATGTGAATGAAAACGCTCACCAGAGTGACGAAGATCCAGAATAAATTCCTACAGTGTAGTGAATGAATGTAATGCAGTATGTCATGCAGTATTACATTTTATCTTTGTTTTATGTTATAAAGGTTATGCACTTCAAGCAACAACATTTTAATTGGTTTTGCACTTAATATTGCACTAATTTGGCCATTTGTTTTGTATGTGTGTTGTTTTACTGTGTCTTTACTGTGAATAGCGAGCGCTCTATAGTCTCATATAGAGCTCATGATATTGTATGTTAACTTATTTTAAAAACAGACTGAAAAAAATGAATGGTTTTATAACATTTTTGAGCAAAGAACACATGGTGGATATGTAGTGGAGAGTGGATATAGCGTTTTGAAAAGAAATATAATAAACTTTGGATTTATGATCATTAACATTCTTGTTTGATTTCTCAATTATTGTTGATGGTGTTCAGACTGACCCAAAAATGATTTTTAACTATATAAATTAAATACTTACAAAATATGTAGGTCTGGGTAAATAATTGTCCTTTATCTCAAAACAATCAAAATGTATATATAGCGTTTTGGAAAAGAGCTCTTCATTTGAAATGTAAATGAAATTTTTCAGATTTTTGGAAGATGTGTGATAACAGTTGAAATTGTTGTCGTAAAGGCAAGAGCAACACACCGCTAATCCAAATACAGACTGGCCTGTCGGCGCCATCTCTATGTGTCACCCGAAGCAGCAGTGCTGCGTCAGACACGCTTCTGGTGTGCAAAGACACAGAAAACGCGACGCAGCTGACACACAACAGAAACGCCACGCTCACGCCACGCAGCCAGTGTGTCCCCGGCCTCAATGAACAGATTTTTTCCCAGTGTGACATGCACCAATTTGTATAGACAAGTTCCTTTGGGGAAAATCTTGAAGGTAGAGATGAAAATGAAAGTAAATGAAGATTTATGTATGTGATGATACTCCATCATCTTCCTTTGAAAGCAATACATTTCTTTTAGATGATCTATGCTTGCTTGAAATTAATCTTGGGACTTGCATTGATATTTCGAAATACCAAGATAAATCATTGCATGTTTCAGAAAATCCCTATTATTATTATTATTATAAATATTCAAGTATTTTTTTTTTTTTATTCTTGAGGCTAAAGATGCAAATACTAGCATGGGGTGTGCGTATTATCTTGCATGTGTGGTGTTGTGGTCCGGATGCATTTATACCTGTCCTCCTGTGTGCGAGCAAACATTATTTAATGTCACTAACGCACACCCTTTAACTTTCAGGTTTCAGCATCCAGCCAAATTTTCCATCAATTAACAATCGTATATTGTTGCGTAAACAGAAGCAAGCGGCCCAGAGCACTCCTCCCAGGCATTACGGAGAGACCCTGATGAAGACAGATCCTATCGTTAACTTTGCACTCAAAGAGGGCCCCATGGGGAACCGTGTAAATGCTACTAGCCTTTTCTCCTAATGTTGGTGTCTCTGTTATAGATTGTTTGCCATTTTGAAAAATATGCAACTCTATCTTTTACCATTTTTTACATCTCTGCATTAGGTACCACCATCACTATGCATGACTGCAACACTAAGAACATAGTCATGTATGATGATAATCACTACCTGAGACTTTTGCTATTATAAATGTATTTTTAATGTATGTTTCTGTCATATTCATGTCTGTCAGTTATATTTGTGTGACTAAGCTTAGTTGAGCTTTTCTATTTTTCAACACAATGAGCTAATGCTATTGCGTTACAAATATACTCTCAAAAAAGGTTTGATATTGTTAATGAGCATTTGCATGGCATATGAAATAGTATAAAATTAGCTATTTATTAAATACTTTTCTCTGTTTTTATCTTTCGCTATATAGTTTATTTAAGTGTAAATGTGGTGGGGTACACCAGGTCCAACATTTTATTAAACAAAATGTAAAATGACACTTGAGGCACCACTCGGGGAGTCAGTGTTTTTTAACAAATCAGTTGAGTGAATGATTCAATGGTGTGTTTACAAAGACAATTGCTGAATTCTGAACCGCACACTACATACTACTACCTTCTATTGCAGGAATAGTAAGAGTAGTGTGCAGTTCAGAATTCGGCAAATCTCTTGTCTTGTTAAGTTGAAGGTGACATGCAGCCAAGTATGGTGTCCCATACTCAGAATTTGTGCCCTACATTTCACCCATCTAAGTGCACACATACAGCAGTGAGTATTGAACACAAATCGTGAACACACACCCAGAGCAGTGGGCAGCCATTATTGTTGTGGCACCAGGGGAGCGATTGGTGGTCAAGGGCACGTAAGTTGTGAAAGAGAGCGCTGACCTTTGGTTTACAAGTCCAACTCTTTAACCATTAGACCACAACTAGCCATGAATAATTCATTGTTTTTTTTTTCAATCTAATCAGTTCAGTGAATGATTCTGTGACTAATGCATAAAGACAACCACTTAGTAATTTCTAAATATACTTTAAGCCTATCAATGCTTTTGAATGAATCATTTGGGTGAATGACTCAGTGAATCACTCATAATGACAGTGTCTGAATTTAGAATAGAACACTACCATACTAATCTATGCACAATATACTTGTATTGCAGAAATAGTAGGAGTAAAATGTGCTCCAAATTCATCGTTACTTGTTTCATGTGACTCTTTCACTTGTCGCCACCTACTGGCATGGCAAAGTAACCTGCAGAAAGAGTCACAGAAAATTCAATGCATTGACTGACAGTTTGTCAGGAACACAGACACACAAACAAACACTAAATCGTTTTACTTAGGCATATTAACCATTATATAATCGGCTCTTAATGTTGTGATATGGTCTGCACCTGCAGCCCCAAACAGTATCCTGTATGCCAATAGCCCAAACCCTGCCTATAGTGATCCTGGAAACTATACCAATCACTGATGTTTGTGTCAAGCTGTCAGACTTCCCAGCTGTACAGGAGGAGAAACCAAGGAAGAAAGAAACTATATTTCGCCTCTCATGAAAAGAAAGCTAGTGTTTTGTTTGTCTGTAGTTTTGTGTTCAATCAATACAGCCACTATTTCTTTACAAGGCTGTCAGCACTCCGTCAACAGCACATACCTAATATTCTGATTTCATTACCTCCCCCTGTGCTGGGCCTCCAAAGATGGACTGCTTGATATTGACAAACAAAGCTCACAATGCTCCTTGTTCATATTGGGACAGCGGTTGGAGGCTGTTCTTTAGCTCTAGAAAAAAAGAAAAAAAAAACCTTGGTGCCCTTTTTATAAGCCCTGAGTCGCAGAGAGAGAAAGATGAGGTAATGCAGAGTGAGAAAAGCAGCTGATAAAGAGCTTCTCTCTCCTCCTCCTCTGCGTTTTTTCACCCTCACACTCTGTCTTTCTTTCACTCCCCTCTATCTCCAGGGCACAGGCACAGGTATAAAAGAATCACAAATTGTTTTTGGCCCGGGCCCAAGTAAGCCAATCACTGTCTAACCGGAGTGATCTCATTCCTATTAAGACCATTTTTTCCATTCTAAATCCAATATCTGTACTGTCGGTAATAATGCGATTTCAGAGGGGGCACAGGCGAAGGGAACGAAGACAGGATAACTGGGAATGTGACGATGGCGATTTTACCAATGTAAGTCTGGAAGCAATGCATTGTGGGCTGTATTCAAATTTATACACAAATGCAAGAATAGATATGACTGAAAGAGGTGACCTGAGAAATCACACCTGTTTTTGTTATAACAGCCCTTGGTTCCGTAAACAACCAAAAATAGCAAATCTGAAAAGGAACCGATCAGAGAGAACTCACTGCCTGTCATGTTTGGATTTGATGAAAGTGGGTGTGCGGTCTTGTCTTTAGAAAATGGTATTTTGGAATGCCAAGAAAAGGTTTTTTAAAATCATTGGGGTTGTTTAATTGCAGGGTCCAATATTTTGTCTAGTTAGCCTTGCAATTAGCTCCTGGAGAAAGGCAAAGATTATGAATGAATAAATATTGAAATTGACTTGATTATTAGCCTATATGTATACATATAGGCTTAAAACACAAATTCAAAATATGTGGCTATTCTCAAGTGAATAAAAGCTTGTTTCCTCCACAGAATAAATATAACAAGCAATTTCGACTTTATATAAAAAAAATAGTCCGAAGAAAAGTTTATTACAGTTACAGTTTATAAAATACTTTATTACACTGAATTTCTAGTTTGTATCACGCAATTCTGTCTTTATAATGCACAATTGAAAAAAGGTCAGTATTTTTTCCCCTCATAATTGAACTTTCTAACTCGCAATTGCAAGTTTATATCTCACAATTCTGAGAAAATAAGTCAGATTTGCAAGAAATAAAGTCAGAATTGCAAGATATTAATTCGCAATTCTGAATTTATAACACGCAATGGCAACTTTATATCAGGCAATTCTGACTTATTTCTTATTTCTCGCAAATGCAAGTTTATATCGCAGTTGTGAGATAAAAACTCGCAATTATGTTTTAAAATGTTTTTGTTTGTTTGTTTGTTTGTTTTGTGGGGGAAATTAGCCTCCATTCCATGGCCATCAATGTAGAAAACAATTTTTTGCTTATAGGATGTTTCGATATGATTGACTTAAAACAACTGTCTCTGGAATTCATTACGCAGCATCCAAAGCTGAACGCTAATGCTAACAGCTAGCTTTCTCCACTTGGGAGACATGGGAGACATCAACATGTTATTTGCACTGAAAATAGATGTTATCTGTCTTATTTGAGTTAAATAGGAGCCTCATGAACTAGCCTGACTGAACTGCCACCCAGAGTATGAATATTTCATTCTATCTGTCACTCAATACAGCAATCCCCTGTTGTTGCATCAACATTTTGCTTTAATATCTCTTTATATTCTTGACATTTATTCACCTCATATTGCTGTCTGTGCAGAACTGTAACTGCAGGTATCTCCCATGGTGCCGTGTTAATTGTGAGTAGCTGGCTAATATCTACGAAAGTGATCAATAGTGATTTCCCAGAGTACCTAGTAAATCATGGGAAAAGTCAAAAAAACATGTGTGTGAACAAACTCAGCAGTACGCAACTCCAACACAGCACATATGAACTGGCCTCTCTATCTCTGAGGACCCGTTCAGAAATAATGCTTTTGTTGGGAGAAATTTTGCCTCCATGCAGACTCTGTTTATAAACTAGGAAGTGCTGCATTTTGATTACCCGTTCTGTTTTCGGAACATACAGTCCTTTTGTAATTTGATCTAAAAATGCATTCCCTCAGCATTTGTACTGTTGAGAAATGACTGGTAGCTTATGGTGTTAGTATGAAGTGATGCTGGCTTTTGTCTTGGGACTTTAGAGCGTGATACTCAACCCACACTTGCCTTGAGCGGCTCTTTAATGCTGCTGTCGCTGCTCAATGACTCAATGACTCGCTTTTCTCTAAAAACTGCTGTTAACAAGTTTTCATCTGAAGATTGTTTGTTGTTGTCATAAAGTTGCATCACTTTGACATGCCTCTATGTTGGGTGGTGGCAAATCAATTATAATTAACCTTGTCTTGCTCACCGAAGTCTTACATATTTGTCAGTAGCAAGAAAATCTACAGCTATAGGCTCAGTTTCAATAAAGGAATTCAATAATGGAAAAATTTATTTTCAACCCAATGTTTATTTACTCTCCAGCCTCGTCCCACTTGTGTATTCATTTATTATTTGTAAATTATATACACATCCAAGTGAAAAGGACGTACTATTAAATGTATTAAAAATGCACTTGAAATTCAAGAAGTGTGATTATGCATTTGTATTCCCAATATGCTTGTTTGAAGTGCATTAAAAATATATTGTATTGTATTTAAATATATTTCTAAAAAGTATACTAGAAGTATATTGGTAATAAATATATGCTTAGTTATGCTTTTAAGAAATATGCTAAAACACAAGCATTAAGTGACATTTTAGTGTGTGTAAAGAAAACACTTATTTCACTCTACTTAAAGTATATGTTATGTGTACTTTGTGTAAGAACATACAGTATATATATATATATATATATATATATATATATATATATATATATATATATATATATATATATATATATATATATATATATATATATATATATATATATGCTCCATGCACGCAAATCCTATCTATCCACCATCTCTTATGTATATACAGGTATTACAGGCATTACCTTCTTTGAAATACAGTATTATATTACATTATATTAATTACATTTTTATATAATATTTATATGTTTAAACTTTAATTGTTCATATAGTTGTGATCTGACTTCTTCACCTAAATATAATAAGGCTGCAGGCTAAAAGGTTTAAACACAGAAATGTAAAGCATTTGATTAAAAATGACTTGAGCAGTGAAATCATGCGGTGGAGGTACAACTGGTTGTTATTTCTGTTGGTATTACTTTGCAAAACAGCTGCATGCAAACAATGCTTTATTCATAGTTACAGTACACCCTTTTTCACCCATCTTCCAGTCTGGGATACTAAAAGTAACCAGATGTATCTTTTTAGCTCATTTCATGAGTTGGGAGACTGAATATAATCAACTCTTATAAAGCAAGTCAGTCTTGATGAGGGGAAAAGGCTATTTTTGAAATCTGGCTCTTGGAAAGAAAATGCATTTGTCCTTTTGGCTCCTCAACTGGCTCCTAAAAGGGCTGAATAGCTCTAGTCTAGAGAATAGTGATGTTCAGAACAGTAATAAGCTGAATGATTCGCACACAATGAATCATAGGTGGCGTAAATGGCTCGACTGGTTCACTGAATATATTGTCATAGCAGAGCGAGGACTGCTGCTTCATAAAAGCCATTGATGCTGGCTAAAGTCTTTATAGTCATCTTTTACGAAACAAGGCTCGGCTGGACAAGGGTCATCTCGAGTGAATTAGAAGGCCAGGCTTGATTTATCTGCTGCCATGGACAGCCACTCTCATGTGTGTTTGGCTGCTAATTAGTGCCGGCCCTCCTCTGGAGTGTCACCTCAGCAGGCCCACACAAATGGACAGTGCTTCATCTTGCCCAGAAAAGAAGGGGTTGCCACAAAGAGGGTCTTAAATTACTGCTGTCACTTTAAACACAGGGTCGCCCGGGGCCTGCTGCATGCTGGGATACCTTCAGAAGGCCTCTCTTTGTCTGAGGGGGGAAGGCTGGTCACAACAAACAGCAGTTCCTTCACGCTGGCTGCTTTGAATTCCCCTCTCTCGACCTCCCGTAAGGACCCGGCTTGAGGCGCAGCACGCTTAGGAGTAATTCAGGTTCCCTCCGAGTGGATCACCATGCTGTAATCCATAAATGCATGAATGTCCGAAATGAAAGAGATGGTGACGCTGTAAAGAATATGGTATAAAGGAAGAGAGGGATGCAGGAAGGAAGAGATAAATAAAATGGCAAACCTCACTTGCGTGGCCCCAGTGTGAGGCTGTGACTGAAAGGCCGACCGAAACGCTGCCTGAGGAAAAGGATACAAAAAGGAGGGAGAAACAGTTCTAGATGTGTTTCTCTTTCTAGTTGCACTTTTGGTTGTCCCTCTGTGTCAGTATCTGTTCTCTTCTCACCGCTGCATGTGCCGACTAAGAGCAAGAGGTGAAGTTCAAGAAGTTTGGTTTTTCATTTCAGTGAGGCTTATAGTCTTCCTTGAGTATGGTACCTGACAATTCCGTTGGTCAGCGTCCCCTCCCATGCTCCTGCAGGTGGGCATTAGTTGAAAGAAAAGAGTTTTAAGTCTTGCCTCACCTTTTCTTACATCTTTTGAAGCTGTATTCATTCTGATAAATCTCGGAAGCGGCTCCCTTAACTTGCACCGCAGCTCCAGATAATGTAGTGTCTCTGTAATTGGTCTTGAAGTTCCCAGGATCTTGCTCTCACACTTTTAACAACGATAAAGACTCTATTGCAGCTGGTAAGGTTTTGAATCATTAAGATTCCCCTTTAATCTTCTGTCTACGTGCTGAATGTTTTAGGTGTATGAAAGAGGTGTGCTTCAGTGTGAGAATTTACTCCTTGTGGTGCTGCTCGCAGTTCATCTCGAGTTCACTGTCAGACCTGTTTCTCTCATCACTTCTCTTCTCCAGAGGGTCTCATGTTGCGGAGGAGTTTTAACTTTGGATTCTCATCCTATAAAATCTATATTGAAGTGTCATTAATCACTGGGATTTTGAATAATTCACTTTGGCTACGTCCTATGTTAGTCCATGTTTTGTAATGTACCACATTAGTCAAGAAATGGCACCAGTTTCAAGAGTTGAGCAAACAACTTGCCAAAGTAGGAAAACTAAACTCGACACTCTAACTTGTGTCAATTTAGGCTGTTTTGACCGCTAGTTTGGCTGATTAAATGAAAGAAAGAGTAATTTATCCAGGCCAAACTATTCTTTCTCCGAAAAATGTTAAAGCAGGGTTCTTCAACTGTTTTCCTAGAGCGCCATCCAACTCAAATCAAACTCACCAAACTCTTGTTCAGGTGTTTGTTTAGGTTTGGAGCTAAACTCTGCAGGACAGTCGTCCTCCAGGACCAGATCTAAAAAGTCCTGTGCTAAAGGGAAGCTTTTTTATCCTTATGAAATCTACTGTATGTTGAGGTTTTTAATTTAAAAAGCCACAATAAATTATTTATTTTTCACTATTTAGACATCTCAAGCACCGAACACAACCCCTACTCCTAAAACTAACCATTATAAAACTTGGCACATTCAAGTAGTCTTAATACTTTATCCAAAAATTACAAAACCCAAATTATTGAATTTTGTGAGGAACAGACCAAAAATGGATCACCGTCTCCATCCGGCTTCACTGCTGCCGAAAGAAGCATTACAGTATATACACACATACAGTATGCTACACAAATAAAAATCAAGATCAATTCTACCTCCGTATTAATTATTGAACATGAATCTAATAGCTTTGCTACTTCTAGTGACATTTCTGCTTAATACTGCTAACTTTCTTAAGGTTTTTTAGATGTAAATATGTTTTATGATATTTTATTGCAAGTTCTGGGAGCTGACTCTACAGTTGAATGTACATTCATCAGCATTTTCATTAGTGAAAGAGCCTATTCTCCAAGGCCATTTTGCTATAAAGAGCATTTGTTCTGTGCTCTGTATGTAACACGAGCCACTAATACTCCTCGGCAGTCTGAGATACTGGCCCTCTTCCCCTGCGGTGTACAGTAAATACCATGTTCAGCACATTAGCGCAGCTATACCTGCCCTCATTGCTGGCAGATGTCTGAGTGGAATCCAGATAATGAGGAGGAAATGTGGGACTGTCGAGTGGGTGATAATGCTCTTGGGAGGGGGACACGGTTAGGGAAACCAGATCCAGTCCCGGAGACGGACAGCCGATGATGTGAGTTCTGCATCCTAGCAGAGTGTGCAGCATGTGGGATTTTATAGTATGCGCTCTATCCAACAAAAGAGAGGCTTCACACAGTTCTGAGTCACATAAGGACACATCTGCCTGATGGAGAGGCAATTCTAGGAGGAATTAATTGACTTTCTACATCTGATATGGGAGCAGTTCACACATCCCATTTAGAAATGATTTGAAACTGAATTAGTCACTCCTTTTCTGAGAAAAAAAAAAGTCAATAAGTAAGTTTGCAGAGTTGGACTGAATACAGTAATGATTAATCTCATTAACCAGGGCTGGTTGGAATGACGTTGTGTGCCCTGTGACAGTAGAAATGTGTCAACCGGTAGAGATTTTGCCATACCGTCATACCACCCCTTGTTAAAAAGAAGTACACTCTAGCATACTTTAGAATAATATACTTAATAACAAACTGGATATAATGTTTCCTTACACTTAATTGCATGTTAATTGCTATTAAATGGAATCTTTATTTGTCATCTTTATTTGTCATTTCATAATTATTTATGTTGTCTTTTGAAATATGATTTAGTGTACTGTCAAATATACTGACAAGCATTTGTGGTAAACTAAATTATAATTTAATTTCTACTAAAACATTTAAATATATTTGTAATTACACATTTTAATGAAGAAGTTAATAACTAATTTAGACTAAGTTTTTTTTTTCTTTTTTCTTTAATAGTTATTCAACTTTACTCCTGTATGGTACATTTAAGTGGCCTTTATTTTGTGATATGCAAGTAGTTTAAAAAAAATACTTTTAAGATTTTAAGGTCACTATGTTCACATTTAATAAAATTAAGCTCACTTCCTTTTCACAAGGGATATTTAAAATTTTCTGTGAAAAAAAGTTAAACAAATTTCCCATATAATCAACTAAATCATGGTATTTGCACTTAAGGTGATATAAGATTTTTTCTTCTTTCAACTGACTCCTAATGTGACCAAATAAGGGAACAAATTTAGCACCATATCAAAAAAAAAAAAAAAAAAATATCTGCAGCCACTGTTGCTTTATGCCCAAAATAAGAGCAGGGAATGTGTGTTGTAAAAGAAAGCCAGAAAGCTTCCTCATTCATGTATTTTATTTTCTGTTGGGACTTTCTCAGTCTGCTTACTGACTGTGTGTTTCACAGCTCACTGTTGCCCCCTATGGAGACTAGAGTGGCACTTCCTCCTCCTTTCAGCATGGCTCAGACTCTCTCTGTCCTGCCAAAGGATCCAGTTCCTTCTCAGTAATCTCTCTGACACCTTGGCTGGAGATGATTAATTGGCATTAAGCACATTAGTGGGGGTCTAAATTACCCCCTCCACTCATTAACGGCGAGGCCGTTCATTTTTCAGTGCGTTTTTAGACAAGTGTGGAATCTGTGTGACACAGACGGACCTGGGCGAATGCTCTACCGGGGTCTCACTGGGCCCTTCATCAGCCACTCCATCTACTCCTTCTCATCAGACAACGCCACAGAGCATAAATGGGATTGTGATGGTGTCCTGAGCACGTCTCAGATCTGTCTGACTGCCTGCTGAAGAAAAGACAGGGGCTTGTCGGACCCGAAAGGTTGCGGCATTAGCGTGCGTGCGCAAAGCGTGACAGCTTATTATACAACTGTTTCCTTAGATGGATGAATTTCGGTAGCCATATCTAAGCACTCAGCTAATTGTTAATGGACATCCTGAGATGACTGAAATTAACTCTTGCACTGAACTGTGTCATTAGAGTTACTGTGTAGTGTCTGCTTTCATACCCTTTGTTGCATTTAAATCGCTCCACATTTTGATGAGCATAACAATACCCGAAATTAAATAAAATTATCTTTTATTAGTTTAGTAAGGTTCTTTACACCCAGTAAACAGTAAACAAAATGTTACAATGTCACATCGCATTGTGCACAAACTGAGGAAATCAAATGTGTTCTACTCTTAAACTTTTGTCTTTCTCTCATATGAAGTTTTTACAATTCTGATTCCTTTTAGTGAATTGTTCACTTGGATGCTTCACACAAACTAATCGATTCTAAACAATGATTCAAAATCCCTAGATAGTATTTCACAGCTTTTTTTAAGGCAAAATGTATTCTGACTATGTTATAAAGGTGTTTTCTAAGTATAATTTAACTGGTTTTAACGTAACTGATGGCTCAGACTAGTGTTTATGGACCTCAATGCAGTTGTCAAGAGCAAGAAACAAAATAAAAGACTCAAAAACAACATGAAAATTAAAAACATTACACTAGTCGACCTTAGTGTTGAGATTCATTCATTCATAAACCCTCATTGTTTTTGTGCCAGATAACTACAGCTCTGATTAAATTACAGTGTAAATTAAGTAGTTATAGGCCTATTTTAAAAAGATATTGCACCCTTTAATATGTTTTGTTAGTAGCTTGCAGTGTAGCTACTTTTCAAATTAGTTTCTTGAATTAATAGTTCACTTAAAAATAATTAAATAAAAAATGATGTCATCATTTAATCACTCTCAAGTTGTTTTAAATCTGTATTAATTTCTTTCTTCTGCTTAACACAAAGGAAGATATTTTGAAGAATGTCAGTAACCAGACAGTTGATGGACCCCATTGACTTCCATATATTTTTTTCTCCTACTGTGGAAGTCAATGAGGTACATCAACTGTTTGATTACCGACATTCTTCAAAATATCTTCTTTTGTGTTCAGCAAAAGAAAGATTTTCATATAGGTTTAAAACAACTTGAGGGTGAGTAAATGATGATAGAATTTTCATTGTTTAAGTTAACTATTCCTTTAACTGTTCTTAGCTTGCCATATTTTTGAAGTAACTTCGCCAGCACTGAATTGTACATATTCAGTGCTTGAAATCCATTTGTTACCTTTGTTACACAAACAGCATATTTCCATGCCAATCATCGAAAGCAGTCTTCTGTACCACACTTATTTATCTTCTACAGCCATTCATTCCCTTGTGCTGGTCCTCCTCCACTGGCTTTCACTGGCACTTAATTTCTATTAATGGCTTTGCATTCTCAGGTTTAAATAAAATTGAATGTTAGACGGGGCGCATTCGCTGCACATGAGAAAATATGCATTGGCCATTATCGCCCATAATGTGTTGGCTCACAAGTAATTCCATTGTGTTCACTGTATGTTTGAGTGAATCATTTGAATGGGGAGATTTATCAGCCTGCCTGCATATTTTAGGCCTGAGCTGAATCCTACGTTGTGAGTGGCTCACAAGTTTATGACCTTACAACCAGTTCGAACAAACACTTTTTGTCACATGTTGTGTTTCGTGGCCAAAGACATACTGAAAAACAGTTTGGCAAAAAAAACAAAAAACATGGTACAGTTTACCTCACTCTTCCCTTAATGTCTTGTTCTTGGAGTGTGTGAACTTGTTTGCGCTCTCCAGAGAGTTTTGAGACTGCCCAAAATAGAAGTGGGTCAACTCCATACTAACACAGTATTTTAGGAGTGTTTCCCCTGGTACTGTGCAATGGCTCAACTGTAATGTTTGACTGATTGCTGTCTGCAGCGCTGAGACTCCGACACAACAATGCAGCTATTCAGTTTTGCTGACAGCAGGTCTTTTAACCCTCTCTGGTCCCCCAGTGTTTCCTCTTTGTTTTTTGTTTTTCTCAACACACACACATGCACACGTTCACGTATTGATAAAACGCATGCATCACCTACAATGCTTGTAACACTTAGTTACATTTTAACATCACATTTATATGTTGTCAATTGTCTGAAAAAAGGGCAGTACCCTTTAACCATAATAAAGACAATAGAAGTCATTCACATTTTACAAATTACATATAAAGATGTACTTATATCCTACTAACGTGAGTTTTAAAAATCACTCTTGAGTTCAGGTAAGCATTTAATTCTTGATAAAATGCATTTAATTGTGAAAACATTACATTCAATTTGCACTTATGCATTTTCTTTTAAAGTATATTATTTCAGAACCACTTATTTCCGTTGACTATAAGTAACGTTTCACCTACATGGCAACTAACACTTGCTAACTTATTGCAACTAACAACTGCTAACACTTTATTTTTATGATCCCCCAACATTCTACTAACTATAAGTAACTTTGCAAGTGCATGTCAATTTATTCTACTAAACCCAACCCCTTATTCTACTAAGCCTACCCCTACTCCTATCAGTCTATTAATATTCATCTGCTCATCTACAATGAGAGTTAGTTGGCATGTAGGTGCAACGTTACTTAAATTCAACAAAACGTCTAAAGGGGACTACCGAAATCAAGTGTAACCATTATTTCTGTAATAAGTACTTGTTACACTTTATTTTAAGGTGTCTGTGTTACAGCGTAATTATACATTTAAGTACTGAATAACAATACTTTACTACAGTACATGTACTTACTATAAGGTTAGGATTAAAGTTTAGTTTAGGGTTAGTTGCATGTAATTATGCATAATGTATAGTTATTACTACAGTAACTGCATGTAACGTGTATCAAGGGAACCGTAAAATAAAGTGTAACCTAAGTACTCTTGAAAAAAATAAGAGAGGAAAAAGACCCCAGAAATCGTAAATGTGTCCTTGCAGTTTCAGAACCGATCAAATGGTTTGCTAAGATACAAAAGTCTGCCATTTCTGCTATAAACCATGACTGTTGGCTTTACCATGGCTTTATCATGACTGTTCCCCGCTGGTGGAAAGATACCCAACTCAAACAGAGCTGCGGAGTCCGTAGCCATTTTCAAGAAACGGTTGAAGACGCATCTCTTTCGGCAGCACTTGTTCCATTAATACTAACACTTTTCTCTTCCTTTCTATTAATAATAATTAAAAAAAACACCTTTACGGGTTCTGCGTTAGATTAGACTGACAAAGGTTATAGCACTTACTTTTTGTGGTCCTACTGTTAGTTTAACTGCTTCTATTGTTCTCATTTGTAAGTCGCTTTGGATAAAAGCGTCTGCTAAATGAATAAACGTAAATGTAAATAAAGTCAGAGATTTCAAAATAAAATAAAAAACTCCAAGGCCAAATTCTCTGAGCTATGATATCCACATTAATTTAATAGCTTGATATTCTTTATCTGTGTTCTATCTAATGGCACAAAATAGTCTCTGAGGCAAAGACGATACTTCTTTTGATTTTATTGAGCTTTCAGCAATACAATTTTCCTCCGATTGTATGTTTTTTGTGCAATCTTTTTTTTCTTTTTTTTTTTTTTTTGAAGACAGGTCATTGGATTAATTCATTCCACATTCAATATCATTTTTCAATACATGGAAAAAATGTACCCTGACATTCTCTTTGAGAAACTCAAGTCAAGCGCCACATGAAAACACACTCTCAGATGAATACTCTCAATCACTATCAAGAGAGATATTGCTTATCCTGTGTATTATATTTACAGTTTCCAGCCCTGCTCATATCACTCACTGTAATGTAATGTTTGCAGGGATAGGGAACATTTTTATGCATTTCATTTTTTCCACTCCCAGGTGTGCTAAAAATAAGTCAAGCACATTGTGTCAACTCTGAGGCGATTTCGGAGAATGATGTTTGAGTGGAACCAACTCCATGAGATCTCAGGCTGAATTTCATTGAAGGTGGTGAAGCGTGTAGAAGGATGTTTGAATTGTCTCTCCATAGCCTTTGCATAAGGATTAAATTCACCTCCCTAAATTTATTAATCATATCAGATATGAATTTTACCGTCGTACAGGGGGAATTTGTTTGAGAGCCGTAATTTGAGGCCGGTGAGAGAAAGGAGTCAAGTAAAGGTCGCACTTTCTCATATGAGACAGTGGGATGTTTGGACTTTGCATTTGGAGTAGACCTCTCAAGAGATCCCGCTCTGTTTTCATACCGCGTCTAATCTCTGTCATTCAATATGAGGCGGTGTTCTCTCAGAATGAGTGTCCCGTGCTCCCATCACAAAAACAGCTCATGCAGGCACATTTCAGTGAGGGTGTCACATTAAAACTTGATAAGGAACATGGTTGGATAGGTCTTACGAGACAAAACTGAATATGGGACCTCACTACTCTGGTAAAGCTGCTCTGACACTATTTATCCTAGGCTATGCTTGATGGCACTTATTTGTCCGCTGAGATATGATATACAGAGGTAAGAAGGTCGCGGTTACATCAATGCATTCGCTGTACTTTTACCCTTCTTATATGTTGATGTCAGATAACTATGCTCCCTGTCCTGCCATAGGAATCTCAATATTTCATTTGGCGTCTAGACAGCACTGGGATTAAATGAAGTGCAAATGGAGACTTTGTGGAACACAAAAGGTGATTTTGAAAAATATCTTAGTGTTTTTGTCCATACAATGAAAGTTCCCCTCATTGAGTTTCATTGTATGGACAAACACAATTCAAATATTGATCAAAATATCTTCTTTTGTGTTCTGCAGAAGAAAGACAGTTTTGGGACAACATGAGGGTGAGATAATGATAACAGATTTTAAAATTTTCGATAAACTATAACTATAAACAATATCTCTTTCTGAGTTTCAAAAGAGATTAGTAATCACGTTTGCTCAGAAGTCTGTGATCAAAAGTCAAATGCCATGTTGTATTTGAGACCAGCTCATTCAATTTAAGACCAATTAAATTCAAGACCAATTCAAGAGTCCGAGTCTAAATATTCCATGAAGGCCTACTTGAGTCCAGTCTCGAATGCTATAACACTGGTCAGAGGTTTCATTATGAACTCATACTTTTGCCTTTACATTTTTTCCAAGACTAAATTCTGCTAACGATGTGTTTTTTTTAGCTCTAAATCCATTTGTGTAGAACCATCTGAAAGTGAATACTTAAATGAAAAATGAAACATAAATGAGAACTCCATCAAAATGTGGAGTTATAAAACAATTCCTTTGAGATAATGTACTGGATCTTTGGCACCAGGCAATCCTCCACTACTACGTGCATCAACCATAAGCTCCATCTCAGCAAGAGTCTAGTGCCAGTGGATGTTCAACTGATTGGGTTTTCTATTACTTTCTATTACATTCTATCACCTGATACAGCAGTTTACACACATTATGGCAATTATGAATTACAATCATCCTAGCAAACTACCGGCTACCAATAATGCTTTTATTATAGGACTATCGACCAGTCGTCCTCGGGGAGGGAGTGGACAGTGGCATGTAATCAGAAGTTTGATTGATGATTTGTTTAGGGTGTATTGACTCAACGTCAGTCAGCCTGCAATGGACTATAATTCACGCATTTCTCTCCATCTCCGTGACATTAGGGCATAAAGCGACACCCTAAAAACCCACCAGACGTCCCCTAAAGCTACCATTCACCAGAAGCCATTTTGGAGCCTGTAATAACACCTTTTACAGCAGAGGAGAGTATTACTGAAAGTTTTTACTGCATTAGAGGGGTGATGAGGTGGAGTGTAAGTGTGTTTATAGTGGGTTGGGGGGCTAATGGAGGCCAGCCTCATTTTGTTTACTGTCCATTTTCATCATCGTTTTACAGCTGAAAAAGGCGACCTGGGATATCAAGTGTGAAGAAGATTTTAAGACTAAGGGAGCAGCTGATTGTAATGCTGTATGCTTCTCATATCGCTTTACACGGGTGAGACACAACAGCAAAACTAGGCCGCAATCAGGTCTAGAAGACTCTCTGACATGTAGGATGTAGGCAAAAAGTACCGACTTCAATACCAAGTCGGTACAGAAATTTTCAACATGTGACAATACCAGCATTTCCCTCTAGCATTTTGAGCGCTATTGAACGGATTCTTAAACACCTCTGATTTGATATTTTGTTGACGTCCTCAATATATGTCTCTGATTGGCCATTGTTTTGACGTGCTTAATATATATTTCTGTGATTGGCTACAATGATCAAAAATGACATCTTTGACGCTCTTCACAGAGCGCTTACATAGATCCACACGGGAGCGGTATCCCTAATATATCCACTGATTGACGGATCCGATGATAGACTGTTTCAAACGCTCCCGTGTGTATCTGTGTAAGCGCTCTGTGAAGAGCGTCAAAGATGTAATTGTTGATCATTGTAGCCAATCACAGACATATATGTTGAGCACTTCAAAACAATGGCCAATCAGAGACATATATGTTGAGGACGTCAACACAATATCAAATCAGAGGTGTTTAAGAATCCGTTCCCTTGCTAGTTTTTGCCAGCATACTCAACAAACTGTTGAGGCATGACCATGTTTAGCGCCATTCACTGGATATTTTATTTCCTAAACTTCTGCAATACGTACAACAACCAATATAAGAAAACGTTGCCAGATTCACGTTAATCTGTTCTGGATAAAATTGAAAATGCTTTTGCCACCACCTGCCGGACATTTAACTTTAAAAGTGTTGCGAAATGTACAAGAATTAGGCGTAATATCATTTTGCAAAAATGTTGCATGTTTTTCCAATGAACCTAGTTTGCGTAAAAGCTTTTTTCTGCCCGACTCTCTGAATATGATGTGGAATGGCAACGCATACCGTTAACTTTCCAATTTTTTGATTGTCAACAAAGAAATCCCCAAGCAACTAAATCACTATTCAATGCAAGGATTTTTCTATAGGATTAAGGTAATGAACAGAGAGAATTACATACTTGTCTCTGTAAATATATGCCAAGCAAATATTACTACAGTATGCAGTAACCTGTGAACTTTGATTCACTGATGCATTTTATTTGCTTAAAATTTGCGTGACAAGCGCATTTCTGTGAAATGGTGTTGAAGATTTGCACAAGTTAGATGGTTGATTCCATGTGGCATTTTATTGCTTTTTTCCAAGTAGTAAGTTGATAATTCCGGATTGCTGAGTTGAATGGAACGCTGCATCAGTTATCTGTTTAGTTCTGGTGGACTTACTGCTTATTTTCTGCCAGGTTGTGTTGACTCACCAAGTTCCACGCAGGGTCTTATAATTTTATTAACTGGCTGAGTTGGGGAATGCATAGACTTCTGCATTGACCCGTGGATAAGTTCCAAATGCACAACGTCAGCCCTCTGTCAGGGACAAGCATGAAACCTCAGGAGAGAAGTGACCGATGTAATCACATTGAATCTGCTGCCCTGCATCGTACAGACTAGCAAAACAAAAATCAATCTGTTTCGGCAAGGAAGAGTCAGAGAGAGAACAGAGGAAAGAAGGAAAGAGAGAGACCATTACAGAAAAGCGTAAATCTATTCAGCGGTGGGAAATATTGCACGGCATAAGACACAATTGAAGATAAATAAGGCACAGGGCATGACTTTAAAACAGTGCATTAAAGGAACTCTTCGGGGATTGAAATCACTGCCTGTGAACCCAATCCTAAAACTAAATTACAGAGGGGGGGGGGGGGGCGGGGCGGGGCGGGGGTAGGCATGATTTCATGGTTCACTGCCTAATTTTCCTACACTTTTTTGCTCTCTCCTCCAATCGGTTTCTTTTTCTCTTCTCTTAAACTCCCTCAGGGACAAACACTCTTAAAGAGTAAGCATTAGTTTAGTTTTCTTACAGTGGTTTTTCACATAAGTCAATACTCTGTAACTACTGTTAGCAATAGCTATTTTACAGTCCTGTTCCCCATGTATATTATTATAGTAATCATAGTAACTGGGTAATAACTAGGTACTAACCCTGAACCTACCCCTAAACCTAACCTTAACCCATGTTACCTTAATTAAACGTAATGATGTTATATTAACCAGTACTTTCTAAACTGTTAGTACATGTAAAATAAAGTGCAACCCTTTTTATTGTCACAATCGCAAAGAGACCTTTGCTGTAACTATAGGATGGTTCAACTGTCTTTCAATAGACATACATTTTGAGTTCTCAAAATTGTTAAGATTACAACACACTATTTAACTTTTTTTTAATGATTTCATTTAAACTGTTAATATTTTATATTCAACTTGACCGTTGGGTAAGGCTTTGCTTTATTTGCAGTGCATTCAGTCTAGCATTCAATCTGTTCTCTATGGAAATTTTTTTCTGCTTTTTTTACTTGTTTTCAAGGTGGTTTTAATTAATTGCATTTTTTCTAAATAATGAAGGAATCTGATAAATTAGAAAATGTTTCGCTAGTGTTCTCAGACTTTCGTATATAAACAAATGTTAAATATACATAAAAGGACAGCCACATGTCCTGTCTGTCCTCTGGGCAGAGAAAGACAAACAAAGAGGGGGGAGGAGGATAGTCATGCCCTGAATGTGGGCATCCTGTTGAACAGCAGTAATGCAGTGTGTTTTTCCCCTCAGCAGGGGTCAAAGAAAAATAGGAGGGAGTTTGTCTGTCCACAACCATCAATCTTTAACCCTGAGCACCTCCCACGGCCCATTGCTGGGCTCTCTCATCCCTCACCCTCATCTCCCCAAACACCTCACAATCACTGGAGCGTAGCCACTGAATGCATTTCAACTCAATAACACCCTCAGTGTAAACACACACACTTATAGACACACTGAATCTCAATAGCAGCTTGTGTCTGCTCTGTTTTTTTTTTTTTTTTTTTTAAATTGTAGTGTATAAAATAGCGATACTCAAATCTTTGGAATTGGTTAAAACATGGACGACAGATTGTAGTACTGTAGATTGTCAGCTACCATACATGATTTTATCATATCAGTGAGGTTGAGAGGGGAATTGTAACAATAATTTGGAGAAATTGTGATGGTTAACTCTTTGAAATATGTTATGAACTTGTCAGCTGATTCATATACATAAGCATACACATTCAATTTTCTTTGTGTATAGAGATTTCTTTCTGTCTTTCTTAAGACTGGTCTGAAATGATATTCAGCTGTCCTGACTCCTGATATATAGCATATTTATCAGTATGATGGATGATATTTAACTGAGAAAAATCGTATAAATTAAAGTAATTGGTATTTTCTTGTAAGCCGGAATTCAATTATAATTTTAATTATAAAAGTTCTAGTATAAGTGCAAACGTGTTACAGTGTAACATGTTTCAGTGATTTGTGTGTGTGTGTGTGTGTGTGTGCGTGCGTGCGTGCGTGCGTGCGTGCGTGTGTGTGTGTATGTGTGTGTGTACACTTGTGGTATGCATGCCTATTAACCATGCCTATTATTATTTGAGGACAAATCTGTACCCAAGTAAGCTAAATCAGACAAAACCTCCTTTTGAGGATCTGTTTTTTATTGTAAAAATGCAGAAAGATTTTTTGTAGATTATTTTGGGTTAGGATCAAGGGTGGGTTAGGGTTAAATAATATAGCTGTGTAAAGTTTTTAATATAAATGTAGTCTAGTTACAAATACTATAACCTAGCTGTACATTAAAACAATAGAAGTGTATACGGGAAAAAGTCCCCATGGACCAAATCTGAAATGTTTGACATTGTGGGGACAATAGCTTTTAAATCATATGTAATGATGTTTTTTCGGTGAGGTTTGTGTTTGGTTAGGGTTAGATTATACCGTTTGTGTAGTATAAAAATCATCATGTCTATAGAAAGTCCACATAAAACATAAAAACTCAACAATTACATTTTAGGAGATACATATAAACACCAGAAGCAGGGGTTAATAGAAACACAATTAAAGTATGACACATTTTATTTTTTATTAAAAAGGGATTTAAGTTATTTTAAATAGTTTGATTTAGTAGCAATTAGACTTGTTATTATTCCTCACAGTGAAAAGATTAAGCGCCACATAAATGGAAAACCATTCAGTAATATTATTTAAAATGTATTATTTCAGTAATAGTATTCCTTTGAAGTGTGCTCTTAATTGAGATACAATAAGTTCACGCAGCAAAAGACCTCTATAATAGAGGAGTTTAATACTCTCATTGATATTATGTTTTAGTCTTATCAATGTCAATTCAGGAGATTGTTACTTTTGGTAAATACGTAGTATAGGCCTATGGTCAAAGACATTTTTTTAAAGAGAGAGAAAAATCAATAGTCTCCTCTGCCCTGATGGTTTCAGCAGTAATGAGTTGTGTTTTTAAACTCAACTCACTGAAATCCTTTATTCAAGTCTGATTGTGTCCACCTGACAGAGTCTTTTCATTTAAAAAAAACTTATAGAAGAAGAATTCAAACTTCCCAGAATGCCTTTCTAATGACTTTCCCTCTAATGAGTTTCCCTCAGTAGATGAGTGGTGGAGAGATGAGAGACGGCCTGGTTCAGTCCCCGACTCCTGCAGAGTGAACGTCAGAATGAGAGAAAGAGTGTGACGGGTAACCCTCAGACGGGTTAACCCTTTAGTCGAGTAATCACACTGGGCTAATCCTCTCCCCGACGGACTAGCCTTTGCATCACCCTGCATACAGAAGTAGCCGCTCTGCACACCCGCATGAAGCAGAGTAAATGCAGGAAATCGCCCTCCATCCCCTGTGATATCTGCTAGCCCGAGGCTGTGGGGATAAGATGATTGAGGTGACACTGGAAAGAGAGAGAAAGAGGGATGAGGAGGAGGGGGGGAGATATGAAATGGAAAAGAGGAAGTCCGACCTACCATAAGATAGAGAATGAGTGAACGATAGGGCAGCATGATGGAAAAAAGCCATATATTGGTGAGGGAGAGTGTGAAGAGAGGGACAGGAAGGGAGAGATGAGAAGGGAAAGAGATTGGAGGCTTAGACTGCTAGACTGGTCTGTGAATGATAAGGGAATTGAAAAAAAGTGATTGACATCTAATCCATCAGGTCTAAATTCACACATTCATACACAATAGAGCAGAAGCGGAGGATTTAGATCATCAGCGGGCGACTGGATGATTATCAAATGTCATATGTGTCACTCATGACTATAATTTTTAATCCAATTAATTTTCAAGCACGACAAAGTAATTGTGACCAACATGAGGTCTTACGTTTAAACTTAAAATAAAGGCATGTGGAGTTGATTTAACGGCAGTTGTGGAAGAAAAAGCGAATTTTTGTTTCTATGCTAATGGTGTAATTTTGAAACTGACATATAATTAAATTCCGAAATAATTATGCCTACAGAAAAAAAAGCTACACATTCACATCTGGTTATTTCAAATCATAATGTTTCTCTCTCATAATTAATATTTTATTTGCATTCACACAACCTGCACACCACCCTACATCTGTCACTTTGTCATTTTGTGTGTGTGTGTGTGGAGTCTTTGAATATTCTTCTGGAGTATTTAAATCATCCTCACCACATGCAGTCTGCATTCATAACTACACCAGCCACCTGGGATCCCTTGAAATTCACAAACACAAATATTTCAGCCCTTTTTTTCTTTGTACGATAACCTCATTAGGTGAATTTTTGGTTCAGTTGTGTCAGGAATTAACGAAATTATTGTTTAGTGTATCAGTAATGGCATCCCTGCTGACAAGATTAGCACAGATAGAGGTCACCAACATGTTTAGATATAAACACGAGGTTACACTTTATTTCAATGGTGCAATTTAGACTAACTATAACCTTGCAACTACATGTCAACTACCTCATTGTTAGTAGACTGTTAGGTTAGTTGCTAGGGTTCGGGTTAGTAGAATAAGTTGATATATTGTTGCAAACTTAATTATGGTCAGTAGAAGGTCTTTGGGGGGATCATACAAATAAAGTGTTATCAGATATTAAGTAGACAGTTTACTAATACTCTAAAGTTGACATGTTGCAAAGCTACATATATAGTTAGTAGAATGTCTAAAGTGGACCATCGAAATGAAGTGTTACCAAACATAATCCCCCACATATCCCCACCAGGGTTCTTAATAGCCTTAATATGTTTGATTGACTGATTGATTGATTGTTGGTAAATACCTTTATGTGAAATTAGTGTGATTTTTAAGAACAAATAGTTTCTCTATAGATATGAACATGGTCATCATATGCCTCCACATCCTTATTAGTATTTATGTATGTATTTATTTGTTTGTTCGTTCTTTCGTTCTTTTCATTCATGGTACATGTCTTCTTTGTGAAATCAATATGATTGTTAAGAGCATATCATTTCTCTATTATTCATTCATTAACCATTTCAGTCGTATTCGACTCTTGGTGATTCCATGGGCCATCTCTCGCCATATGCATTTTTTTTCACAACATTACAAAAAAGCTTTACAAATACACTTGAAAGACAAGAATAAGTTACATGTGGTGACACTGTTGTAAAGTGGAATTATAAAATTGCATGGTATATATACCAAAATATAAGTGGTATATTTACCAAAAGTCATCATACTGTATCAAGATACCAAGGTATTTATAAGAGGCAACTATCTCAAGATGAGTGCCATCAGATTTTTAAAAGTGATTATCTGGAGCATGTTAAAAAAAATCAAGCGTAGCATCAGTTCTGGCACGTCACGTAAGTCAAGCTCGCATCAGCTGACTCTCAAAGTTACTTTTGGTAAATACGTAGTATAGGCCTATGTTTCTTATACTCAGAAACATTTTTTTTTTAAAAGAGAGAGAAAAATCAGTAGTTGTTTTTAGCACTAAATTTTAAGTTAAGAATTAAATTAAAAGCAGTTTGTAAGGATTCCATTGCCATTACATATAGGGACTCATACTCGCACACACTTACAGACAATTTAGCACATCCAATTCACCTATTCTGCATGTTTTTGGAATGTGAGGGAAACTGGAGCACCCGCAGGAAACCCTCACATGCAGAACATGCAAACTCCACACATAAACGCATCCTGTCTCAGCCGGTACCTGAAACTAGGGGCCTTCTTGTTGTGAGGCAACAGTGCTACCCACTGAGCCGCCCATCATTTTGTAGCATCATATTCTCTATTTATCTCACCATACCATGCAATTAAACCTTATCATGTGTCAGTCTATTTTGCAAATGAGGGCCCATCGTGCTGTGGAGCCTGCTGTTTTAAAAATCATTTTTTTGTGCTTTCAGTTTATTAGTATTATCAGAAATATTGTAATGGGTTTACAATGATCAAAATGCATTTTAATTCATTAAGCATATAGCTTCATAGTTGTTAAAGATCTGAGAAAGATAAATTAAATGTGAACATAATAGACTTGCAATAGGGTTCATTTACAAATATTTGTACGTGCTGCTTAGATAACAATGCTATGCTTTTGGGAACTAGCAATTCAGTTTGTCATTAGCGGTGTAGATGGTATTTTTGCCTTTAATACACAGCTGAATTCTAAAAAAATTATTTTATCTGCAAAAGCCTCATGAGCGGGTATTTAGCAGCAGATGACAGATGAACTCGGCCAATGAACTGAGCCTCGGCTTCCCTTATGCATCTTAAGCAGCCAGTCTCCTCAAGTTCACTTTGATTTTCACACCTTCATTCACCTGTTTGTTAACTGAGAGTTTGGTGAAATTGTCTGAAAGCTGGTACAGAGAAGCAGGAAACCTCATTGAACAGGGTGAAATCAGCCCTGCCTGAAGCCCCTGAAGAAAATGGGTCATTTCACACACACATTCTCCCCGTCTGAAGAATCCTATCAGGATTGCTTATTTCTGAAGAGTCATGACAAGCAAACCCCCGGAGGCCAATAGACTTGAGAGATTCAGTGTTTGTGATGGACTGCCAGCAGTGGACAGCAAACCAACTTTAATATTTTCTACTATTGCTCTTCTTCATGGTGAAGGAAATGAGGTGTTTTAAATGTATAGTTTTGTACAATTGCTGGGTGGGATTTCCAAAGAGCTTCCCTGTGTGTGATTGGTACAATTGAAGATATTAGGCATGTATCTGAAGTCTGTCTGCATTTGAATGTGAAAATCTTAAGCGCTCACCCGTGAAGAATACATTTTAGAAAAATATTTGTGATCATGCATACAGATTAAAAAAAAAGTATGGCTGTTTGATTTGTTCGCCACTTGCAAATCAGTCATGAGCAGATGTCTAAAAACATGTAATCACATATACCTAAAATTATGTTTTTGATTAATTAAGCACTTTCTTGCTGAGCGCACATCCGTGTTCTCGCATGTTTCATTAGTTCCATAAGAAGGTGACATGGGAGACTGTGAGTGGCACCATGGCAACGCTGCTTGGCACCACAGGAAAGCTGGTATGGAATTATTTCCATGTGACTTGACTTCAGTAGTGTTGGCAGATGCTGTTTTTCACACATCAAAAACGATAGGAGGTGCAGTATGAATATGTCAGGGATGTATTTTTTTTTTAATGTAACACAAATATTGCAAGATTAAACACATTGTTTTACAGATGTAATGCATTTTTATTGGAGGGGACGATGAAAGGTTTGATTAATTAAAAAATTCAAAACATTTCAAATGTTGTGTCCCTTACCAAGCCTTTTGGCTTTTGGGTTTAATTTTTCAAATTTCCAAATGTATTATTTACAATTTCTTGTCATCCAAAATTTTGCCAATGGACTTTTTAATAAAGCATATTTCAAAGTGTAACTAACATAACTTTATGTTTTTCAATTGGCCTGGTTCTTTTTGAAATCCTTTATAACAAGCAAGTCTTTTGAAATGTTTGGTTTTTAAGCAGTAAGCAAAGTTGGCCCTTGTTTTGAAGCTTCAACCATTGCAGCGCTAAAAGCGGGAATATTAACTCATTCTCTACCTCTCTTTCTCAGTAGGAGGAGGTGCTTCAGTAGATGAAAGTTCCCCCAGCCGTACTTTGAATTAGAATCACTCTTTGAAGCGATTTATGTTTGTGTTTGTGATGGAAAGCACATCATCAAAATGCAAACACCAATTCAGATGAAATCCCAACAGACTCGCTCTCTTCCTTTGTCCTCCAAACTAGCCTGTTTTATCTATTTGTTTGTATAGGATATCAATGACTTTGAACATGCTAATGCATGTGAGAAAACATTTATTGATTTCCAGGCAATTCACATTTGGACACCAGTTAACCTCTAGCATTGTTTCTCTTGTTGTGGTCCAAATCAAAGTAGGAAGCTACTAAGTTAATTGAGAAGAGTTAATTATTTTTTTTATTTTTTTCAAATAGACTAACATACCACAAAACAGCAAAAAAACACACAAATGAAAAAAATAATTGAAAACTATTAATATTATGGCAGCTGTGATGACTTTTAAGTACCTAATATAACTAAAATGTTTAGCTTTGCGGTTTGCGGTAACTTTTATTTTGTCATTATTTAACATTATCATGAATAGTGTTAGATTATAATAAATGACAAAATAAATCAAATAAAATGCTAAAACAGTAATATTGTAATAACAAATGTATCATTTCACAATGCATGCTGGGAGGTCACAAACCCTTACAAATCAGGAACAGTGTTAATGAAAAACAATACTAAATGCAAATGATAAAATGCAACTATTCATATAGTTATACATATTGCAGTGAATATTGGTGTGAAGAGATCTCGTGCCACGTGATATTTCTAGTCGAGGTGAAATGCTGTCTTGCTATATCAGCATATTAAAACCATATACAATTGTAATCAAAATTATTCAACCCCCGTTGCAAATCAGATTTATTGGTTAAATTTACAGACTTTCAGCTGTTTGCAATGAACAAATCAAACAAAAGTAATTGAAAAATGTCAACCAAAACAAATGTTTTAAGTGGTTTCCCCAAATTCAACTGAAAATTCAACGTTCATCTAGGAATGAAACTTGTGCCATTTCACCAGATTTGTAATGTACTGTAAATCGTTTATAAACCTACGTCAGGAGAATATATCGATATGTATAAATATGCAAATTATTGTTCATCGCGATTTCAGGAATTGCCCAATTATTCAAAATGAAGGGCCAGATTTACTAACAGCTTGCGCCAGCGCAAACCCTCTTTTGGCGATAAAAAACTACTGTCAGGATTTACTATAGACATGCAATGAAAACTTAGCGCTGAAAAGCTGTGGACAGTATTTTTGCGGCTGACATTATTGCATATGCATTTGTTAGAATTTCCCTTTCAGGCGCAAAATTCATGGGAGGAGAGTATTCTAATGAATCACGCAAGGAGATTTACTAAAGTTTGCGCTCGTCAATTTCCCTGTGTTTGCGCCATTATTTACTGCCCCAAAAAAGCACATCTCAAACCAGATGCTAACTGGTTTGTGTTGGCTATTATGGAAATGATCTGACTGTGTCTGTGTTCTTTAATTTGCGCGTCGTCAGTAGTCTGGGTTTCCCCATGCTGCCGTTCCGCAGCGCGATTTTATTCACGCTGAAAGGCAGTAGGATACCATGGTCCAGATTTTTGCCTCATTTAGGGAACCAATCACAGAACCGGGAGGGAGCAGCAAGACGATGATGACATCTATGCAACACACCGAAGCAGTTTGTTTATTTCTATGGATTCAACATGGCAGCAGACGCGAAGCTACCGCATGTTTATCTTGCACAAACGGCAATAGTCGCTGAACGTCATTGTTTACACAAAAATATCTTACCCATTGTCTTCTTCCATGTCTAATTTCTGTCGCTCTACATACGTCATCTGGTATGATTGAAACGATTGCCTGTGAGCTACATACAGGCGCATTTGACAGACATTCTTAGCACCCAATAAACGGCGCCGGGCAATCGTAAACCACGCCTCAAATATGAGAAAATGTACATGTGGTTCCTAGACCCAAGTCTCAACGAGAATTGGGTCTGGCGTTAGCCAGGCTACGTCGTCAGTAGATCATGCGCAGAACTTTCCACTCCCATCTGCGCTTTTTTGGACTTGCGCTCTTTGCTCTTTATTTGCCCTGTTTAGTAAATCTGGCCCTAAGTAGACATTTGAATTAAATGTTGAATTAAACTCTAAAGTTTAACAGCACCAGAACGTTGGCACACTCTGCAGGCATTTGTTATAATACATAATGTACATAAGTTGATTATGTTTATATTATGTATATAACATTATGTATTAACAGTGTTGTTTAACAAAACCATATGATTGCTTGCTTTTGATACTTTATTTTAACCCAATATGATTCCCTCATTTTTATTATATAGGCTATATAGGCTATATATTTTATGATAGTTTTTATTTAACAAAATTGTTTGATCTGATTACTCGATTAATCGTCAAAATAATCGACCGAATACTTGATTGCCAAAACTATTGTTAGTGACATCCCTTGATTAGTTAAAACATTTTAAAATGCACCTGCAATTTTTTATGTCTTTTTTATATTTTCAGTCGAATAAAAGACTATTTTACAGACTATTTTAATAGTTTTAAAATATCGTCTCGTTTCGTTCTCATGAACCCAATATCGTGTCTCGTCTCGTCTCGTCTAATGATTTTATCGTCACACCTCTAGTAGTAAGGATAGTAAATCAAATGAGCTAATCAACTTTTACGTGGAGAAAGTGCTTGTCATATCATTTGTTAGTGGCATCAAAAGCTGTGCATCTAATGCAACTGTTCAGCATTTCAGCACAAAATCATCTGTAACTTTGTAAAAGACAGCAAAAAAATAAACAAACAATAAATAAATAAAAACTAAACAAAAAAATACCCAGACTACATTATCAATCGAAACCAAGTTGTCATGTTTCTAATCAGTATGTCATGTTAATAATTTAAAAAAAAAATGTATTAGGCCTATAAAGGTCAAGGTAATGTTAATGCAGCGGAAAAAGGCAAAGACGTGGTGGGTCACCACCTGATGTTCAATGCAAAATCTAAGCAAAACCGATTCACAAACCCTGCCTTAAATAGCTTGTTTTCACCTTGTGGGTGCTTGTGTAACCTGGCATTATTAGGAAATTGTAGTTGACATGAGCTGAGTAACAGGAATACGGCTCAGCCTCCCACAGTCGACGTCTCCACTGTGATTACAGCGCACTGTTATCAAACCATGGGCTCATAACAGCCCACTCACTGCTCACATTTCATAACAATACTCTCAGGATAGATAGGTGTGCCCGGCCTATTCAGTCCAGCATGACATCACCCACCCTCCTCTATGTGCTCCCTCTCTTTGGGTTGGCCATCCATGAATGCCCTTTTAGCCTGTGTTCTCTCCGCTCTTTCCCACACTGGTCACTTAGTCTGGCCCCTGCAGCGCCCATCTGTCCACACACACACACACACACAAACAAACACATGTGGGTTTGACGCACTTCTGTGTTCTGTGTGTGTATCTCTTATCGCTCTGGGTCCTTTGTGGTTTTGGGGTGCTTCTTCCTGTGCAAGATGAGGGATATTTTAATCGCAGACCTTTCCCTCTGCCCTTCCTCTTTCCTCTCGGTCTCTCCGTACAGCTAAACTACTGCTAGCAGTGCTGCGCCTGGGTCACAGCAGGAGATTTAGTCTCTCAAACGGACAAAATAATACATTTTTCAATTGTTGTATTCAATAAGCAAAGTCTTATATTGTCATAAGATGTTTGTTTTTGTATTGTATCGGATGTTTATTTTTTTTACTGTTTTGTATCATCACTGACATTACTCAAAAGCATATGAAAATATGAGTCCTAAGTACATACAAAAAACCCATTGCATAAATAAATAAATACTAAACACTCATTTCCGTTCATTTCAATTCTACATTTGAATTTGAATTTTGCTTCAATTCTTAAATCAAAGGAATTAAACTGGAATGTAAAATAAATTCCCAATTGAAGTCTGAATGGTGCACAACCCTGCACGGTATTGCTGCGGTATTAGCATGACACAATGTACAAAAACTAATACAATAGTACTTTTTGTAAGTGCTATTTCAGTATAAAGAAAGACATGAAAACATTTCTATAGGAGTGGACACTAAATTAACAATACTCATTGGATTATATAAAAGTATTGATATTGGATTTTTGCCGACATTGGATAATGTAATTAGGGCCCAAGCCTTGAAAAGGCGAAGGCCCTATTGTTTTCCTTAGGATTATTTATTATTCTTCCGACGTGTTATTATTTTACTACCTTTTGGGCAGTTTTGAGTCCCTTAAAGTGCTCAAAAACTCTTGAAACTTTGCACACAGGTCAGAACCCGCGGCCATCAGGGCCAGGCTGAAGCTGGTACCCGGGCGTGGCAGGGGGGCTCGACAGCGCCCCCTGAAATGAGATTCAAACACTTGTCCATATATCATGCTTGCATGTAGTAATATGGAGCTCGGCACATATTTAGAACTCATCGGGCCGAACAACTTTCGTGCTCTAAGTTTTACGACAGCTCAACAGGAAGTCAGCTATTATGGGTTGTTTGGAAAATGCATGCTTTTATTTTTGAAATACTTCTCCTAGAGACTTAATCCAAACACCACAAAACTCGGTCAGCATGTCAAAACATTGAGGATGCTAAATTGCGGGTGGATTTTTGATATCTCGAACGGTTTGGCCGTGGCGAGGAAATGAATTTATGACTAAAAAAGGACACATAAAGTGTGTTATAACTTAGTTAATTTTACCTACAGTTACAAAACTTGGCTTATACATTATTCTCATCAAGCCGAACAACTTTCTAATTTACAGTCATTAGCTCCGACCAACAGAAAGTCATATATTGTGGCTTGAATGTGGAATTTTCTCTCCCTCTCTCTCTCTGACGGAGAGAATGCACCCTGCCATTCTCTCTGTGTGTGTGTGTGTGTGTGTGTGTGTGTGTGTGTGTGTGTGTGTGTGTGTGTGTGTGTGTGTGTGTGTGTGTACTTGTATTTCTTACTTTGTGGGGCCCAGTGACCAGGAGCACACCAACGGTATGGGGTCCAACAACCTTGTGGGGCCCGAAATGGTGGGCCCCACACCGATTTCAATGTAAACTGCCTCAGAAGCCTCTGCTGATGTGCCTCATGCTTTTTTTTCACTTTCCCCACAAGGTGATAAAAACTGGTTTTGAGTGTGTATGTGTGTATGCTCTCTATCGCCCCTGTAGCTGGGAACGTGGTATTGCAGCAGATACACACTCCCGTAAGTGTGTGTGGCTTTAGCCAATGAGAAAGGCCTACGGAGGGGGAGGGAGGAGCCGTGTAGTTTTATTGGATGCGCCCATGCAGCACGCAAATTGGTACTTGGGTTTAATCTTCAATTCCTCGTGTTTTGACTTGTTTTCAACTGAAGAAACACTTCATGTAAGCTAATCAACAGGATTCTGTAATCCTATAGTATTTACCTATACATCTGATATAGTTGTATGTGTATTTCTAGTCGTGTGAAAAGAATGATGCTTAATGAAGTAAGGTTTTAAACAGATGGCTAACATTAGCAGCTAAAGGTTCATGGATACGGTCAAGGGCGGCATTTTAAACCGGAAGTTTCACGCGCTTCGACTCTGAACACGCGGAAAACACTCTTCATGTGAGAAACAGGTAAGTTAGGTGAATTTATTTGACTTTGTACATGATATTATTTTCAATTGTTACTCAATTTCGTAGCGCTCCTTAATGATAGTTAATGATGTAGCGTTTTATTCAAAAAGATAGCTGATAATGTTATGAGCTGGTCGTGCAATTTATAACGTATATACATTATAGCTGATCATGGCGGCTGCGTAAGAAGCATTTTATTGCATGAAAATTTGACTCCGTTTTCTTTTTAGTTTTGCAAAAATCCACTAATGTATTGGTTTGACAACGATTTCACGGACTTTTTTAGCTCATGTTTTAATTTATCCGACATGATTGCAGATCACTTGCAGCTGTTATCTGTTTATTGATCTCTCTTACAGTAGTTACAATATGGCGGAATAGATTCTATCGTTTCTGTGTTATATCTGTTTTCTGACCTGTGCAAGCTACATTTAGATCTTAAACCACTGAATATTAACGTTCCATTACTTGAAATTGTTTTTTTAAAGCTAATTTCCCAATGCTAATTTCATTTATTGTTATTGTATAAGTTAACTATTTTCAGAGCCATAATGTTGAAAAGGAAGACGAGGATACGGCCTGTTGATGATGCCAGGACACACGTTCTGTCATTGAGGGACAAGCCTGGGTTTATGGAACGTTTTATCGATAGTAGCAAAGGTATGGGACAGCATATTGCACATTAATTTCTTAGTAGCTACTGATTGTTTGCATATGCTTACATGATAATCCATGTCTTTGTAGTTGAAAAAGTATAAATTAGCATTGGTGTTGTTAAAGTGTCCGCATTGTGTGTTAATAACCTGAATCATAGGCCCCATCCACTCTACTGCATTTTTGTTTAGAAACAGAGAATTAAAACAAATACGATCTCTGTCCACACCAGCGTTTTAGCTGCGTATTAGAATGGATCTCCATCCACATTAAAACGTCTGAAAACGTGGATCACGTGACCATTCACCCACACTGGGCATGCGCGTGCCGGTTTAAACCTAGAGACTTTCAAACATAGACTGTAAAATATGCTTTAAACATCAAAATGTGATTTATTATGTATTTGTGTAAATAAATGCTTTGCTATTTAAAATGCGAAATTGCAATGAACCATGACGGGCAGTCCTCTGTGTGCACACACTCGAAGCGTGTGTACTAAAGTCTTCTGTCAGCGCTCAAGCACCCGCTTCAGTTCTTCTGCGCTTTACCCATCAAATACACACATTGGGTCTCGTTCATGAAACACGAACAGAACAAATTTTTGTATAAATCGTGTGTAAAGTGGCTCTGGCGAAAATTTTCGGATTCATTTAAATGTTCATATTTTTTCCAAATGTTAGTTGGCGCGCAAGAAATCTACACCTGCTCCCAGCCACGCGTAAATGGTGTGCTTGAAGCCCGGAACACACCAAGTTTTTGTGCGTCGGCCGGCTAAGTTTCCTGGGTGTGTTCGGCACGGTTCCGTGCCGTCGGCTGAAAATAGTCCTCGTCGGCTTTGTTTCGCCCGATTCGACATGCTGAATCGGCGTCGGGGAAAGAGAGAACTCTGATTGGCTGTTCAGCTTAGTGAAAGTCAGTGCACAAAAATAAAAAGCTAAACAGCAAGCAAATAAGTAAAAACGGTAAAGATAGAAGGCTGTTCTTATGTTACATCATCTCACCTGAGTGTTCCTTGGCGAATATTTCAATGTTAACATGAGCGGAGTGGAATAAAGAAAGCGTTTAGCAGGATTGATATTCAAAACGGTAAGCACGCGCTGCTTTTTTACGGTATGTGTATCTGGAGCCGGCAGCGTCGGTTTTCCTTTTTGAATGACGAATATAGACTAATATATCTGCAGAAATAGACAGTTGGCTCATTAAACGCAGGCGCAGAATGCACATTATAGCTGACAGTCGCCTGTAGTTCTCTCGGTGTGTTCAAGTGCAGCTTTTTACCCCGACGAGAGCGGACGAGAGGCGACAACACAGTCGGCTTTCATCAGCGCTAGTTCATCGGCGTCGGCTTGGTGGGTTTTGGGCTTAACATCCGAAGGTTTTGCTCATTAATAAGACTGCATTTTTTTTTATTCGCCTTAATCGGGTGTATTTAAAAAGCATTTTGAAAAAAATATTATATATAGAATTTACATACGTTTTTTCTTTTTACTTTTATTATGAGAGCCAGTAATAGCAGATCTGGTGATTGATTCTTCTCACTTCTGGGACTGTTCGATTAACAGATGAAACTCCATTAACTGCATCTGTAATATGCTGCCAAGCTTCCTTTTTTCAGGACCTGATGATACGCCACTATGTATGCTTGATAATAAAATGTGGCGTTTTGAATGAACTTCTGATAATAAAACTTCAATTTCTGCATCCGATAAATCTCTTTTTCATTCGCATTCATGTTATATTATATGCCTATAGCCTACATAGATGTCAGTGGATATAATGGGCGGGGTTTATGGTAATTGAGAATGAACTTGCTCTCGCATCCATTTACGACTGATTTGAATTCATTAACACACACACACATTTCACTGTCACATCTGACGTTTACGAAGTATTTGTGAATCAGTCTCTTTACGCGCCAATCACTCTCATATTAACTCGTATATTTACAAATGTTTCATGAATGAGACCCATTCATCTTAAATGAATGTGAACAATAGGTAGAAAATCGGATGGATGTCACGTCATTCCTTATATTGGATCCGTGCATTCAGTCTTAAAGGGAAAGCAGCCTAATACACAGGTCTGCTCTGTCTGTCACTGTAATCAAACAACAAAAGCCAAATAGAGAATCACTCACTGCTCGTCACCCAATAGCCTTTGCTTTGTATTTAATTAATAGTGAAAAATATGCAATTTTATTTTCGATGACCATTCAATTTCTGTAGTATATCTTACTTGAAATGCTATAATCTGGTCTCCTATATACTTCTATAGACCTTTACGCTGCTATAGTTAACTTAAAGCCCAAAATGTCTATTGTTCCTTCATATATCTCTGCTGAGCAGGGTGATATTGCGTGTTTGCATAGAAGTCAAAGTGATGTGCAGGTCTTAAATGTTTTGGAAATGTCTTAAAATTGTATTAAGTATTATATTGGAGGTGTTGATACCTGCAAATACCCTGATTATAAAGCTAGTAAGCTTTAGTATAATTTGGATATGGTTATACCACATCTTTATGTGAAGGATTAAGACAACACATTTTTCTTCCAGTTAAATATAGTTTTTATTGTTTGTCCTCATAGGAAGAGGAGTGTTTACTACCCAGCCTGTGGAAGCCGGAGCTTTTGTTTTGGAGTACAGGGGTGAACTAATTTCAGCAGAAGAATGCCAGGCGAGAGACTACACTGAGTTACAGAGCACATTTCTGTTTGAATTTGAGTGGCAGAAGCGTCACTGGTGGTGAGCATGGAAACACGAATGTTTTGTAGAGATGTTAAATTCTAATGAAGACATGAAACACACATTGAGTAGCTGATGAATGAACAACAGCAGGACTAATCTTTTACAGTTTTTTTTCAATCGCTAACAAGCACTTACCCATACTTCAGATACTTTTTCTAAACTCTTAACACAGACTCACACCTACAAAACACAATTGGCCAAATGAATAATTATCTTCTCAAACACATTTTGTTAAATATATACTAACTCTTCATTTCAAAATATAAAATGGTTTCAGTTTTACAGGTATTCACTTGCAAAAAATACAATCCACCATTTTTACACTAAATTTCTTGGTTGGGAACTGTGTCCACATGTACACACGTTATGATAGAACAGAAAGTTTTACAGTATTGCTTACAGTGAAAAAAATATCCATGAAAGCAAGAGCGTTCTGAATAAAAAAACAACAACAGCTAAAAGCCCATATAAAAAGTGTGTGCGCGTGTGCGCGTGTGTTAGGGGGAGGGACACACTGCACCTCTCTGCTCCTGCAGCCCTCTCACTGCGCCCCTCTCACTGCGCCCCTCTCACTGCGCCCCTCTCACTGCGCCCCTCTCACTGCGCCCCTCTCACTGCGCCCCTCTCACTGCGCCCCTCTCACTGCGCCCCTCTCACTGCGCCCCTCTCACTGCGCCCCTCTCACTGCGCCCCTCTCACTGCGCCCCTCTCACTGCGCCCCTCTCACTGCGCCCCTCTCACTGCGCCCCTCTCACTGCGCCCCTCTCACTGCGCCCCTCACTGCGCCCCTCTCACTGCGCCCCTCTCACTGCGCCCCTCTCACTGCGCCCCTCTCACTGCGCCCCTCTGCTCCTCCGCCTCTCTCACTGCGCCCCTCTCACTGCGCCCCTCTCACTGCGCCCCTCTCACTGCGCCCCTCTCACTGCGCCCCTCTCACTGCGCCCCTCTCACTGCGCCCCTCTCACTGCGCCCCTCTCACTGCGCCCCTCTCACTGCGCCCCTCTCACTGCGCCCCTCTCACTGCGCCCCTCTCACTGCGCCCCTCTCACTGCGCCCCTCTCACTGCGCCCCTCTCACTGCGCCCCTCTCACTGCGCCCCTCTCACTGCGCCCCTCTCACTGCGCCCCTCTCACTGCGCCCCTCTCACTGCGCCCCTCTCACTGCGCCCCTCTCACTGCGCCCCTCTCACTGCGCCCCTCTCACTGCGCCCCTCTCACTGCGCCCCTCTCACTGCGCCCCTCTCACTGCGCCCCTCTGCTCCTCCACCTCTCTCACTCTGCCCCTCTGCTCCTCCACCTCTCTCACTGCGCCCCTCTGCTCCTCCACCTCTCTCACTCTGCCCCTCACTGCAGCCCTCTCACTGCAGCCCTCTCACTGCGCCCCTCTCACTGCAGCCCTCTCACTGCGCCCCTCTCACTGCGCCCCTCTCACTGCGCCCCTCTCACTGCGCCCCTCTCACTGCGCCCCTCTCACTGCGCCCCTCTCACTGCGCCCCTCACTGCGCCCCTCTCACTGCGCCTCACTGCGACCCTCTCACTGCGCCCCTCTGCTCCTCCACCTCTCTCACTCTGCCCCTCTGCTCCTCCACCTCTCTCACTCTGCCCCTCTGCTCCTCCACCTCTCTCACTGCGCCCCTCTGCTCCTCCACCTCTCTCACTCTGCCCCTCACTGCAGCCCTCTCACTGCAGCCCTCTCACTGCGCCCCTCTCACTGCAGCCCTCTCACTGCGCGCCTCTCACTGCAGCCCTCTCACTGCGCCCCTCACTGCAGCCCTCTCACTGCGACCCTCTCACTGCGACCCTCTCACTGCGACCCTCTCACTGCGCCCCTCACTGCAGCCCTCTCACTGCGCCCCTCACTGCAGCCCTCTCACTGCGCCCCTCACTGCAGCCCTCTCACTGCGCCCCTCACTGCGCCCCTCTCACTGCGCCTCACTGCGACCCTCTCACTGCGCCCCTCTGCTCCTCCACCTCTCTCACTCTGCCCCTCTGCTCCTCCACCTCTCTCACTCTGCCCCTCTGCTCCTCCACCTCTCTCACTGCGCCCCTCTGCTCCTCCACCTCTCTCACTCTGCCCCTCACTGCAGCCCTCTCACTGCAGCCCTCTCACTGCGCCCCTCTCACTGCGCCCCTCACTGCAGCCCTCTCACTGCGCCCCTCACTGCAGCCCTCTCACTGCGACCCTCTCACTGCGCCCCTCTCACTGCGCGCCCCTCTCACTGCGCCCCTCACTGCAGCCCTCTCACTGCGCCCCTCTCACTGCGCCCCTCTCACTGCGCCCCTCACTGCAGCCCTCTCACTGCGCCCCTCACTGCAGCCCTCTCACTGCGCCCCTCACTGCAGCCCTCTCACTGCAGCCCTCTCACTGCAGCCCTCTCACTGCGCCCCTCACTGCAGCCCTCTCACTGCGCCCCTCACTGCGCCCCTCACTGCGACCCTCTCACTGCGACCCTCTCACTGCGCCCCTCTCACTGCGCCCCTCTGCTCCTCCACCCCTCTCACACTGCGCCCCTCTCACACTGCACTCAAAAGACCGATGCTGTGCTAATTGTGTTTAGCGTTTTGAAAATGTTACAACTGGTTGGACAAATGCTTGTTAGCAACTGAAAAAACCTGTAATCGCACATGGCTGGTGGACCGCAGCAGTTAATTCCAATGATAAGCCTTGAAGTCCCCCTGCTGTCAATCTTTTTTGGGGTATTGTAGTTCAACAATTAAAGGGTGGTTTTCTTATTTATTTTAGTATTGATGCATCCAAAGAAGATGGCAGTCTGGGAAGATTGATTAATGACAACCACAAATCTCCAAACTGCACCATGAAAAAAATCGTAGTAAACGACAGGCCACATTTGTGTATATTTGCTGTGAAGAAAATTGAAATAGGAAGTGAAATCGAATACAACTATGGTGATTCACAATGGCCATGGCGTAAAAAGGTGAGTTGGTTATATTAGCTATACTGATTTTCTTTTTTTTTTAAAGTGCTGAATCGCAAAACTACATCTGTTTTCTACAATTTGTATTTCATTATAAGTCATATATTAACCTGATTATCTATGCATAGTTATGTGATCTCATATGCATGATCTATTTCTTAGAACTTTTTGTCTGATTTCCAGGAGCCAAAGCAGCAGACTTCTGTTCTAGAGACCAAAACATCCCTAAGAGAACACTCTTCCCATGATGACCCCAACAAAGATGCTGTCGTCACACAGGTAAAGGAGTAATGTCGACTCTGTCATCACAATCTGTTCTAGTCTCGCCCTCATGCTGCATGTCAAACGCTCACACACAAATTTCTAGTCTAGGCTTTATGGGGCCCACACACATTTCTAGCCTAGGCTTTATGGGGCCCTCCCCTCAAACGAACGTATTCACTGTTGAGCTCAAACACACACACATTTCTAGCCTAGGCCTTGTGGGGCCCTCATACACACACAAATTTCTAGTCTAGGCTTTATGGGGCCCTCACGTATGGATCTCACTCTAAGTGATTTTACATCATTGTGACAACACCTGACGATATTTAAACTAGTGTAATTGCAGGTGTAATTCAACACTTCTCAAGCTGCTGCATGTTCAGAATGAGTATTTTAGATGTAATGCATTGCAACATCTTTTTTGTTGCTCTGACACTTGCTGTTACCTCTAGTAAAGAAGAGCGAATGCTCCTATACTTCAGCTGTGCTAGATGAGAAACTGTTTTCACATGAGCTAACTTTTGTTAACTTTGGTTTCTGTTGTTTTTTGTCTGATTTCCAGGGGCCAAAGCAGCAGACTTGTGTTCTAGAGACCAAAACATCCCTAACAGAACACTCTTCCCATGATGACTCCAACAAAGATGCTGTCGTCACACAGGTAAAGGAGTAATGTCGACTCTGTCATCACAATCTGTTCTAGTCTCGCCCTCATGCTGCATGTCAAGCGCTCACACACAAATTTCTAGTCTAGGCTTTATGGGGCCCACACACATTTCTAGCCTAGGCTTTATGGGGCCCTCCCCTCAAACGAACGTATTCACTGTTGAGCTCAAACACACACACATTTCTAGCCTAGGCCTTGTGGGGCCCTCATACACACACAAATTTCTAGTCTAGGCTTTATGGGGCCCTCACGTATGGATCTCACTCTAAGTGATTTTACATCATTGTGACAACACCTGACAATATTTAAACTAGTGTAATTGCAGGTGTAATTCAACACTTCTCAAGCTGCTGCATGTTCAGAATGAGTATTTTAGATGTAATGCATTGCAACATCTTTTTTGTTGCTCTGACACTTGCTGTTACCTCTAGTAAAGAAGAGCGAATGCTCCTATACTTCAGCTGTGCTAGATGAGAAACTGTTTTCACATGAGCTAACTTCTGTTAACTTTGGTTTCTGTTGTTTTTTGTCTGATTTCCAGGGGCCAAAGCAGCAGACTTCTGTTCTAGAGACCAAAACATCCCTAACAGAACACTCTTCCCATGATGACTCCAACAAAGATGCTGTCGTCACACAGGTAAAGGAGTAATGTCGACTCTGTCATCACAATCTGTTCTAGTCTCGCCCTCATGCTGCATGTCAAGCGCTCACACACACACAAATCTCTAGCCTAGGCTTTATGGGGCCCACACACACACACTCACATTTCTAGTTAAGGCTTTATTGGGCCCTCATACACACTAGTCTAGGCTTTATGGGGCCCTCATACACACACATTTCTAGTCTAGGCTTTATGGGGCCCTCATACACACACACATTTCTAGTCTAGGCTTTATTGGGCCCTCATACACACACATTTCTAGGCTAGGCTGTATGGGGCCCTCATACACACACACAATACACACACACATTTCTAGTCTAGGCTTTATGGGGCCCACACACACATTTCTAGTCTAGGCTTTATGGGGCCCTCACGTGTGGATCTCACTCATTGATTTTACATCATTGTGACAACACCTGACAATATTTAAACTAGTGTAGTTGCAGGTGTAATTCAACACTTCTCAAGCTGCTGCATGTTCAGAATGAGTATTTTGGATGTAATGCGTTGCAACATCTTTTTTGTTGCTCTGACATTTGCTGTTACCTCTAGTAAAGAAGAGTGTATGCTCCTATACTTCAGCTGTGCTAGATGAGAAACTGTTTTCACATGAGCTAACTTTTGTTAACTTTGGTTTCTGTTGTTTTTTTGTCTGATTTCCAGGAGCCAAAGCAGCAGACTTGTGTTCTAGAGACCAAAACATCCCTAACAGAACACTCTTCCCATGATGACTCCAACAAAGATGCTGTCACACAGGTAAAGGAGTAATGTCGACTCTGTCATCACAATCTGTTCTAGTCTCGCCCTCATGCTGCATGTCAAGCGCTCACACACACACACACATATCTAGTCTTGGCTTTTGGGGCTCTCCCCTCAAATGCTCGCTCCAATGTCAACCTAGATACACCTTGAGTTACCATACCTAGATACGTTTTCTATTATTAGTAGCGTGTCCACATGTTTGTGCTAATATTAACTCTTAATATGTATTTATTTTGTTTAATTATATTTAGGTATTTACCATCAAAGGGTTTTCCCTAGTGAACTATCCTGAAAGTGATGAGACAGATGAGGAGTATATTAAAGACAACCCTCCAACTCCACACTGTGTTGTTCGAAAGGAGACGAGGAATGGAAACATTCAGGTATGCCTCAGATACTGTACTTTAAAATGCTGCTGCTGTAAATGGTTCAAACGTACTTCTCCGTGACTAATTTTAATAGAATCTAAGCCAAAATGTATTACATCTTGAAATTGAAACTCCTTTTTTGCAGGTGGTTGGAGTAGCTGATTTTTCTGATCCTCTGATTGACTCAAATGAGAGTATAATAGAAGAAACTGATGAGGATTCTAGTCTGCAGTCAGACAATGAAGTTGTTCCAAAAAATATTTTGGTATGTCTCTGACACTCTGGGCACATTTCTACCAAAATATTTCTCCTGTATAAGATTTCCATAGAATGTGAACAAAAATGCATAATCATACATGACATAATTCCCTTTTTGAAGATGGATCATGTACCAGATTTTTCTGTTCCTCTTAATGAGTCAAGTGATGACAGCATGGATGGGCCTTCCACCTCTATATCTGAAATGGCTTCACAAAGGCCGAGGAGAAACTGTCACCTCCCTGTAAGCCTAATTTTTGCATACATTATATCATTTAATGGTTAGTGCTAACTAATGTAGTATGGGCGGCGTCAGATGTTTAACAATATACCGCTGATCATGTACTTCAAAACTATTTTACCCCCAAGCGAAATACAAGAACTTTGCCATGAGTATATTGGGGCCTTTACTCTCCTCACGTAATAAGTGAAAACTTTGTTTATATTTGAACTTGATCCACAGCTTTGTGTAACGATAAAGGTAAACAGGGTTAATAATAATACTATATATATATATGTATATATATATATATATATTTATTTTTTATAGCCTGTGATGCAACTAGAGGAGTCAAATGCGCATCTCCAGATATTTGAGCCTTAAATACAATTTATAGTCAAACTATAGTACTAGTAACTTTCAGTATTTCACAGTACATTTCTAATTTCATTTACTTGGATTAAACTTGCTCTACATTTTACTTAAGAATTCTCAAATTACTCAATTTCATTCCAGATGTGCATGACCTTTATTGCTCACATGAGTTCAGTCTAAGAAAATAAACTTTTAGATATTGAGACATGGAATGGAAGCTGATGGCAACCAACTTTTTCAAGACTTGATTAATGATAATCTGTCAAAACAATTGAAAGAAAACCCTCTGTTTTATAAATCCATGTTAAAGATGTTTCTTACAGTAGTCCATAACTGCTGGTCAAAACGAGTTGTGTATTTTTTCACTAATGTTATGAAAGGTCACTGAACAATAGTCATGCATATCTGGGATGAAGGTGAGCAAAGTTCTTTTGTCGTCTTTTTTGGGGTACTAATCCTTTAACTTTTCTTTTTTGAAAGATTCAAAGGAGTCTTGTAGAATCTGATGACTCTTTTTACGATAGTGAAGATGAGTATATTCCAAACCCCAGGGAGGAAAGCAATGACAGTGACTGCAGCTTGGAGTTATCTCTGGAAAATAAAAGGAAGAATGTCAAAATGTCATCCATTAGTCAGTGCAGAAACAAGTCTTCAAGTCAGAGCCGACTTAATTCCAGTCAGAACAAAAGTGAGTCTTCAAGTCAGAGTCGATTTAAGTCCAGTCAGAGCAGAAGATTTGAAACGAGTCATGACTCGGCACAAAGATTTCCTGATAGCCTAGAAAAAGGAAGACACAAGGAGACAAGTATTTCAATGACACCTGAAGAAGAGCCATCAGTCTTTGTTAATCCAGTTTTAAAGAAGGAGGATGGTTCCAGAAGATATAATAAAAAACATCACTGCTTGTATTGTGGACAGGTAGTTCAGAAAATGTCAAGACACTTGTCGCGTAGACACAGCGATGTGGTTGAGGTCGCAAAGGCATTAAGCTTGCCAAAGAATTCAAAAGAAAGGCGACGACAGTTGGATTTTCTCAGAAACAAGGGTAACTTTGAACACAACACTCAAGTTTTGGAGAGTCGCAAAGGCAAACTCATCCCATGGAAGCAGCCAAAGAAAATGACAGATGGACAAGAATTCATGCACTGTGTTTATTGCTATGGAATGTTCCGAAAAAGAGTGATGTGGCGTCATTTTCAGGTCTGTAATTTCAAGCCTCGGGGTAAGACATCTAAACGAGGTAAAACAAGAGTTCAAGCTTTGTGTGCATTTGCTGAACCTGCTCCAATTGGATTTAGCGACGCGTACTGGAAGTTCTTAAGTTGTATGAATCAGGATGAGGTTGCAGTTGCTATTAAGGAAGACCGCTGCATTCTTGAGTATGGTTACAGACAGTTCAGAAAGAATGAGTATGTAATAAGCCAGCACCAATATATTCGACAAAAACTGAGAGAGCTTGGCAGACTGGTACTAGAAGCAAAAAAGTTGACACATGTGAACACTATTAAAGAACTAATAAAGCCTGAAAAGTACACCCATGTTGTCTCTGCTGCAAGATGCCTAGCTGGATTCAATGGTGAAACTGGCAAATATAAACGTCCGTCTCTTGCTCGCAAAGTTGGACATGGCTTGCATGCTTTAGCCATGTTTATCAAATCTGAAGGGTTGAAAATGAAAGATCAACAGACAACCAAAGATGCTGAGGAATTTGCACTGCTGTACCAAGAGAGTTGGAAATTTGACATTGCAAGCCAAGCGCTAACTCAGCTTAACCAGACAAAGTGGAATTCTCCTCAGATATTACCATTCACTCAAGATGTCCACAGACTTCATGCGTATTTGTCTGAGAAACAGCAGAAGCAATTGAATGCCCTGCAAGAAGAGCCTTCTCCCTTGAACTGGAAGGACCTTGCTAAAGTGACCCTGGCGCAAGTTATCCTCTTCAACCGACGAAGAGCAGGAGAAGTATCCCGAATGTCCTTGTCGGCGTTCCTGTCAAAGGATACATCAGAGACACACGAAGATGTTAACCTAGCCCTTACAGCACTCGAGCAGAAACTTTGCAAACATTTTGTTCGGATTGCCATAGTAGGAAAGAGAGGGAGGAAAGTCCCTGTTCTTCTTACCCCGGTCATGAGAGAATCGCTCGATACTCTGACTGAAAAGCGGGAAGAATGTGGCGTACTGAGTGAAAACGGATACTTGTTTGCATTGCCGTTCTCTGTCCATTACTTGAGAGGTTCCGATTGCATTAGGCAGTTTGTTAATGAATGTGATGACATCAAACACCCCAAAGCGCTAACCTCAACAAAACTTAGGAAACACATTGCTACTCTGTCGACTGTTCTGAATCTCAAGACTACAGAACTTGACCAATTGGCAGATTTCCTTGGGCATAACATTGAGGTCCACAGAAAGCACTACCGCCTTCCAGAGGGCACCCTCCAGCTAGCTAAAATAAGCAAAGTTCTTCTAGCGCTGGAACAGGGACGGCTAGGAGAATACAAGGGGAAGAATCTGGATGAAATTCAGCTTGATGTGACTGGTATTAAGTATTTTTTATTATTACAGGGATACTCCACTGTTTTTTCATATTAAACAATGTTATTCCCTTAACTAAGATGAGTTGATACATACCGCTCATCTCAGTGTGCGCACTAACACGGCTGAGCGCGTCTTTACACTCACAAACAAACATCTTCTCGCCTATCGAGTGCCCAGGCCACGATCAGCCATGGTCTTAAAGCTAGGTCTTCTAAACATTCGATCTCTCACACCTAAGGCGGTTATTGTAAATGAAATAGTCACAGATAATAGCATCGATGTACTTTGCCTCACTGAAACCTGGCTTAAACCAAATGAATATTTCGGTCTAAATGAATATACTCCGCCAGGATACTGTTATAAGCATGAGCCCCGTCTGATTGGTTGTGGTGGCGGTGTTGCAACAATCTACAGAGATATTCTTAATGTTATTCAGAAAACAGGTGATAAGTTTAATTCGTTTGAAGTACTTGTGCTAAATGTTACGCTCTCAGATGTAAGAAAAAAATCCCTATTATCTCTAGCCTTGGCTACCGTATATAGACCGCCAGGGCCTTACACTGATTTCCTAAAAGAGTTTGCAGATTTTCTCTCCATACACGTAGAAAATTCAAATGATGCGTTAGGGGCTGTGTTTACTGATTTATTACACTCCTTCGGGGTCAAGCAAAACGTCACCGGACCAACTCATCGTCTTAATCATACACTCGATTTAACTATATCATATTGAACCGATCCAACCGATATAGATATCATTCCACAAAGTGATGACAGAATAGCACTTTCGGGAGTAGTTCGACTCGGCGTAGTAAAGTCACGCCTGATCCTCTTCTCACTTAGTGGGAAGAGGATTAGGCGTGACTTTTTACTGCGCCGATTCGAACTACTCCCGAAAGTGCTATTCCGCCATACATTATAGTTATCCTTTTTAACCCGCTTAGAAAGCGCCACGTTTTATTTTGTCACCATACTTGGTAGTATAACTACGCGTGTAACTGTTTTTAAATAGGGAAAACGTTGATGTGTTTGGCCACTTCTAAGTTCATAGCTGTCAGATACCATTGAATATACTGGGCTAAGCCAAGTGCTATCAAATTGTCACCGCGCGCCAGAGTGATTGATGAGATGAGAGAGGTATGTATCAACTCGTCTTTGTTAAGGGAATAACATTGTTTAATATGAAAAAACGGTGGAGTATCCCTTTTAAGGAAAGTTAATAAGCACAGCATTGTCCATCTATAGGTCGTTCTCTTTTAGAATAGCAGGTAGTATTTGATAAGTAATAGAATAGATTATAACAGAGTAGAAGTATTTGACCTCAACATACTGAAGAAGAGGGCAGGTTTTATTGTTATAATGTGACTAACTTGATAATTTGTCTATTCAGCTATTTATCTGGTCATTTTGTATACTCTTGACAGACTGATTGCAGTTTCAGGTTTACAGCTCATTCATATTCTATTACTTTCTGTTTTAGAGACTGTTGACATGGATGGGTGTTCAGAAGAGGAAGGTATGTTTGTATGATTTTTTAAAAATTGGTTATGAAAGATCTCATTTAAGATCTCATTTAAATTAGACACTTAAATGTAGGTTGTTATTGCACAATCTTTACAGGATTGTACATATTTGGATGTTGCATTAATATAACATTTTAGTTTAAATAATTAGTTGACATGTTTTAGACATGCTGCCTGTTGCATGTGTTTGACATTGTTTCCAGTTGATTGTGTGCCACAGTAAGCTACACCACAGGTATAGTTATCCAAAGGTAGTTGATCTCCACAACAATTGTGTCCTTTTAGCAAGAGGATTCATCCCATTGCTCCAGGGCTATTGCCACTGTAATGTGTTCTGTAAGTTGCTTTGGGGAGAAAGTATCTGCCAAGGGCATACATTTAAATTGTGCTCCCAGTGTGAATGCAAGTCTAATTTAAACCGGCTGTCTCTACCACCGTATTGTAGAATTATGGAAACCATGTGTAATTTGTTGTTCAACTTGATTTGTTTATTTGTATAGCGTTTTTCACAATACATAACATCTGCAAGACTCGTGCCATATAAAGAATATTTATAAAATTGTACTGTTGATCATTGCTTTTGTTCACCATGACACATTGCACTCGGATGTCTTCATTCCAGACGTACAGGAGCCTGAAGTTGAGGACAGTGTGACATCCACACAAGAATCTACTTCCACACAAGAACCTACTTCCACGCTGCATTCCCAATACCAGAGAAAGTCGGCAAAAAAGAGAGGTGAGCTTAGAAATGCAAAGTGGATTGATTTGTCCCATTCGTCTTTAAGACACAAAGCTTTATTCTGAATTATATTATTTTATCAAATCTTTACTTTTGATCACTGCACATTGATAGCGGTCACATTGATAGGTTTGTTTACACAGTCTAATATTCTGATTATAGTTGATTTACAACCTCAAACCTGAATGAGTTTCTTTCTTCTGCTGAACACAGAAGACATTTTAAAGAATGTGGGTAACCAGACAGTTGATGTCACCAATGACTTCTATAGTATTTTTTTCCTACTATGAACGTCAATGGTGTCGTCAACTCTCTGGTTACCCACATTCTTTAAAATGTTCAGCAGAAGAAATAAACTCATACAGGTTTGTAACAACATTATGGTGAGTAAAAAATGCCAGAATTTTTGGGTTAAACATTTTCATTATATGATCAAAAGAAAAATTTAACTGTATAACACTTTACTTGGATTTCATCCTAAAAGTGTGGGATGCACAAATGGAAGATTTTGCGTTTACACAAGTTTTATATCATTTCCATATGCATATTCCCATCAATGTCAGACTGCTGTGTTTAACAGGACAATAAATGAAATATGAGATAGAGACGGTAAAAATTGAGTATCTTTGCCTTGTTTTTAAAATAAAAATGTCCGTACAACAAAGTATATTTGCCAAAATTGTAAAAAACTTTAAGTAGACGGTCTACTGATGCTGTAATGAGAGTTAGTTGACATGTAGGTGCAACTTACTCAGTAAACAGAATGTCTAAACGGGTCCATCAAAATAAAGTGCTACCACACCTTTTACTGGATTGCACTGATGTATTATTATTATTATTCTTAGTCGTCAAAAGTTTTATTCAGAAACGAACTAAAAGAGTACTTTTAGCCTCTGAACCAAGTCAATATGACAATGAATGACCTGTGTGATCAATACAATAGTCTTTCAGTTTAGATTAAGAGTTAAAAATCCTAAACTTAATGTGTTCTATTTATGTTTATTTAGGTAAAGAAACTGCTGTTAAAAGAAGCTGGACAACAGATGAATGTGCGGCAGTAGAAAGGCACCTAAGGAAATTCATTGTGAGGAGCCAAGTTCCGGGGAAAAAGGACTGTCAGCACTGCGTTGATGCAGAAGCCCAAGCTTTAGGAAATCGTGACTGGAAGGCTGTCAAGTACTTCATCAAAAATCGTATTTCTGCCTTAAGAAGGAAAGTACAGTGAAATACAGGTAGCTCAACGTATTGGATGCCTTCCCACAAGCATTTACATCGGGATGTACGTTCTAAGTGTTTTCAACGGTTGAAATGTAGTTGTTTTCATTGTATAATCCTCTTAAAGAGTTAGTTGTTAGAGATTTGTTCCCTCCTTTGTTTGCATTGCCGTTATCTGTCCATTACTTGAGAGGTTCCGATTGCATTAGGCAGTTTGGGGTGTTTGATGTCATCGCATTCATTCACAAAGCGTTAACCTCAACAAAAATTAAGAAACACATTGCTACTCTGTTGACTGTTCTGAATCTGTTCATCTTAAACTTTCAAGCTTCAGAGCATTTATAACGTAAAAGTAATCCATGTGGTTTAATCCCTGATCTCACTTAATATTTCATATTCATAATTATTCATATTCTCCACCAATGCAATAACTGTGAACTGGACTTTGCATCGCTGCAGCACACATAATTATTCTCATTTTTCCTGGTTACTAATGATTCGTCGCCTCATGCGATTTTTCTTGTTTGTTATTTGTCACATTGATAACTTTTTCTTTATGAATGTTTTGAAGTTTGAAAGTTTAGGATGAATGGTTTTTAAATGGAAAGATGGAAATCTCTCAGGTTTCATTCAAATATCTTGATATAATGCCTTGATGGTAAGTGAATGAAGGCAGAATGTTCATTTTTGGGGGAACTAACCCTTTAAAGTTTCTAGTAAATTTTATACTATAACAGATTAGATCCAGTCAATTGTCTAAAGTGTTTTATAGCAACAAAAAAAGACTGTTGGATTGTAATATGTCAATTGTATCTTTTTGATAAAAACATTGTGTAATACCAAATATATGTTCATTGAGGACAAATCATGTTTTAAAGTTGTTGTTTTTTAATTCAGTTTTTTGTTTAATATATTACTCACCGTATTATTGCTATAATTCCACAGGGTCTTAATCTTTATTCATCAGATGAATAGGGAGTTTTCATGTGAAGTCCTCAATTTAAAGGAGCATATTATCTTTAAGCTGCAGTGAACATCACTGGCTAGGAACACAACTTCATTAGAAATAGAGGAAAAATAACCATGGGACAAACAAGATCCCCTTCAGCAAAACCGCACAGTTCATTCAATGACCAAAATTCAAAATTTGAGGGCTTATTGATTTAGAAAAGTCTCTGGATTGGCTTTTTTATGCCATGTTAATGGATACGCTAATATAGACGTGTGCAGATTAATTTAGAGGATATACATTATAATCTACAAAAGTTTATATGGTAGTCAAGGGCAAATAATGGAAATAGTTGATGTTTTACAGATAGTGACTTTGGTCCCTGCTAAGATATAAAGATTAGAAATGTGTGTGTATCTATGAAAGCGGACCCCACAACTCCTAAATGTTTAATCCAGGCCCCACAAGTGACACAAAAACGCATGTGCAAACAATTTTGTTTGAATTTTGTTATATTGAAGTGATATTTCTTATTAGGAAATTTTTGTTATCTTGCTTGATTTTTTATAAGTCTGTAGAACCACTGGAAATGGTGGACCCCACAATTTGGCAAAAAACGTTGGACCCCCTTATGGTAGGAAAACAAGTATGTGTGTGTGTGTGTGTGTGTGTGTGTGTGTGTGTGTGTGGGTCTGTCTGTCTGTCTGTGTGGGGAGGGGGGGGGGGGGTCTCTTCGGGTGATAGGGCCACACTGCCCTCTTTTGTCCAAAATTGTATTTATACGCACTTTTATTTATTTATTTATTTATTACGCACGCACGCACACACACACACACACACACACAGAGCGATCGCGTCCGCGCCTCTCTCTCTCTCTCACACGCACACGCACACACATACACACACACAGTTCGATCGCGCCCGCGCCTCTCTCTCTCACACACACACAGTTCGATCGCGCCCGCGCCCCTCTCTCTCTCTCTCTCTCTCTCTCTCTCTCTCTCTCTCTCTCTCTCTCTCTCTCTCTCTCTCTCTCTCTCTCTCTCTCTCTCGCACACACACACAGACAGCTCGATCGCGCCCGCGCCTCTTTCTCTCACACGCACACACACACAGTTCGATCGCGCCCGCGCCTCTCTCTCTCACACACCTGCACACACAGTTCGATCGCGCCCGCGCCTCTCTATTTCTCTCTCACACACACACACACACACACACACACACACACACACACACACACACACTAAACATTCCATCATTGCAATATTGACATCGCAGCCTGTTCATTATAGCCTTAATAAAATATAATAATAAAATAGTCAACCTAACATATAAAAATTACACTGTGTTTAAATAGTCAGTAGTACAATTTGTATCATTCACAGTACCGCTCCACTGTGATTTTTCCAAGCACATTTTTGCGCAAGTGAAGAGGAAGATTTTTTTCGTCGATATTGAAACGTGAGTAAAGTACAAAGCCTATAATAAAGAATAGTTTAGCATCCAAATACATTGCAAATGTTGCAACATTTAGATTCTAAAGAGAGATTACGTGAGCCCACCACTTTTACTTTTGTTTTAAATTATTTCGTTTTGGCTTGATTTATAGTTATTTTTTTATTCGTGAAACATATTGACCTATGACATCCTATGACAGTAAAATTCTTCTAAATTTAAATTATCTCATATATGTGGCTATTGTGGTTCACGATCATAGGCCCTGTCCCAAATGGCACACTTCATATTTAATTTTCGGTCTTATTTACTTATTTCATGTGTCTGTTAAATCCATGAGACCGTAGGCTGTCTCATTTTTCATTTTAGGTTTCAGAAGGGTGCTCACGCATACATTGTGGTTGATATGTGCCCTCGATGCGTACTTTTGCAGAGCCCACACTGATGCAAGCTCTACAGCACACTTCTTTTCAACAGTCAAAGCGGGGTTACGTTTTTGCACGTCGTGCACAATAACCCTAAAGGCACCGGGGTGGCGGTGCCACCGGCTTGGGCCCGCAATCGCTGCTCGCAGCTATATTTATATTTATTATATATATTTTTTTTTCATTTTGTTAGTTAGTTTTGAGCAAACACGTTCTAGTTAGAACTAAAAGATAATTAAAGTTTTTATATTAAGATTGAAAGCTTTGAAACTAACAATAAAACCAATCACTGCTTTTTTCCAGACATATGCAGCTGTAACCATAACATTTCATTTGTGGATTTAGAAAATTTAGCAAAATAACTAAGAAAAGGGATTTTTTCTCAAATATAAAAGTACTCAAAAGTAAAATACTTCAAATTCTTTTGTGGGGCACTTTTGCTGTACATTAGCAAATGCTTAAATCAGCAGAGACTTTCAAAAGAAAACATTTTCAAAGACCTTAGCTTTTACAAAGCATTTAGCTTAGGGCAGCTTTATTAGTCATGAACATTCAGAATATTTTGAAATGACAAACCATCTTATTACACTAGATGCTGATGGTTATCACTCATATACTTTAATGAGACTCACTTTAAGACTAAACGTTATGATGGACAAGGCATTTGACGCCATCAGCCCTGTCACTACGCATAACAGCAACAATTATAGCAGTGCTTTCCAGCTTTATCTTGCTAATGTGCGAACATCCTTGTTCAACATCGGCTAAACAGCTTTATTCGAACACGCATCTGATAAGAGTGGAAATGTATGGAGTTGAGAGGAAAGATTTGGGGCTTAATTGCACCCAGAAGCAGCTTTAGGAAAACGATTTGCGCTTATGGATGGAGATAAAAGCCCGGCTTATAACTGAACTCATGCCTCACGTCCCAATTCCTCTGTGCTGTGTGATAAACAGGTTTTCTATCTTTTAAAGTTGTAGCGCATTGCAGAATACGTTTCAGTAAGCGGCGAAAATTGAGAACATCCAATGATTTGGCCACTGGGTGGATTTGTTCAGCTGTCGGTGTAATGACTAGCATAATAGTCTATGAAAAACTCATGCATGCTTCTCGTTTAAACTGCGATTCAGATTCTTGGGAATTGTGCTCTGAATCTGCTTATCTGTGGTGTCATATGTCACATTTACCATGCCGTTTTAGCTCGAATTGTGTGGAGTTTTATCTCAGAATACTTATATGGACCGACATGCCCAAAAGGCCAAATCCAAAGTGCACATGATATATTGAAAATGGCCATGTATGGTGCACAAACATCCGCGTTCAGCTCCAAATTTGAGTGTGAAGATTCATTTCTTGGTCAGGCAAACTTAGAAATACACATTAAAGAGCTTTTGAGGTGATTTACTTTAACATTTCACCCTCCAATGCCAAAGAGATCCATTTAATCCCCCTTTCTAGCACACACACACACACACACACACACACACACACACACACACACACACACAATCAGTCTATGTAATCAGATAACCACACTGTGCACATTGGTGCCCACCCAGCTGAATATCCTCCATGGTTGACAGGAACTGGGATGTATTTGGTTTCAGATAGGAGATAGAAAACTCATTTCCAGTTAGCTATCAGAATATACAAGTAGCCACACACACACAGACACTCACACACACACACACGCACATAAAGACACACTAAGCTGCATCTAAACAAACCTCCCTTAATCACAAAACACTAGTCAACACCAGTCTCTACGTTCCCAAGCACAAATGATTAGTGGTACAACAACATAGCCATGGTGATAATGAGTTCTGACGCTTGGGCGTGATTACACACTCACTGCTGTAAGCTCCCAAAATGCATTGCAACAGTGCCCCATGTCATCACCAAGGCAACTCTCTGGGTCTCCACCTACCTAATTCAAACCTCTGTCCATTCAACTTTGACATAAAGAGCGTGGACGTACGCGCTCTCCTTCACTAGATCTCAATGAACCCGCAGTAGCAGCTGCAACCTTTGCTTCACAATCAGCTTCATCACAGCCAATTCAGACATAAATATTCATTTGATCCCTCTCGCTGCAGTTTCTGTAAATCTCTTTGTCTGTGTTATGTCTGAGAATTAAACCGGCACAGGAGGTAACCGTATATTTATCACAAATGCCGTTTAATGGGGTTATATTAGCCGTTATCATTCTCACTGGGCTTCAAAGCTGTAAAAATATTTTGCGGGCATCCATCATTATTTTGTCCATGTATTATTTACACAGTCACAGAATACCAGGCTGTTCACAGGAGCACTTTGCATGTTCAAAGAGCATTCTGAGAGTGGAAGAGTATCAGTGCCTGTGAGGCCGTTCTTGTGTTATGCAGCCACACGCTGATGGTCTTTCTCCATGTTCCCATGCGTGGTAGTTGTCAGTGTTTCCAGTATATTCCAGCCAGGAATACACTTCCCTGAGATTATGTGCGGGTGTGGTGAGATCCAGGGCTCTGTCAGGTGTTAATGATGGACTAACAGATGGTTGACAGACTCAGAACTTACACACTTTTTTTTTTTTTAATTGGACACATGATGCAGGAGGGAGTGTGAATTGCACCTCACTAGGGAAACAAAGAGCTGGTGGGTTGAGATGCAGATGCACACTCTCCATTTACTGGTGGGTAACTGTACTAATGGGTTTTAGTGATTTAGTCTGAATTCAGCTGAGATTTAGTGTGGGAGATGGTCACACAGAGGGATATGATGTTCTTTTTTGGATCTGTAAGTTCACGTTCTTGTTCTCAGCACCGATTGATTAGAAATTCTAATCTTAGATTAGCAAGTATCAAAGAGTTGAAAAGGGTCTGGCTGCACTCTCAGGCACCTCCTGAATCCTAAAATGAAGACTGAGTCCAAGAGATCTAAAATTCACTTCAGATGCCCCATTTGGGACAGGAGCTTCCATAGAACAAGATGAATGTTACATAAATATAAATTTGACCACTCTTCACTAACGGTGTTTATTTATTTGATAAAAAATATAGTAATATTGTGAAATATTATTACATTTTAAAATAACTGTTCTATATGAATATTTAAATATAATTTATTCCTGTGATTTAGCAAAGCTGAATTTTCAACATCTTTACTCCAGGCTTCAGTGAAGTGAACTCCATTGTTGGCAAATGTCAGCAGTTAAGAGACTGAATGCCAGTGGCCAATGATGTATAACTATAACTAATCGTTAATGTCTTTTTTGTAACAATGTAAACTAAAAAAATGTCGATTCATTTAATACATAAATGCTGAATAAACGTAATTCCTTAAAAAAAATCTGTGACCCCAAATGAGGTTTATGAGGTATTTGTTTATGTTGTAAAACTTTAATTTATATAAAGTTATATTATATTTAATGAAATATGATTAAAGACACAAATGTTTAAATAGTTACAATTTTTAACAATAAAATTCAATAATTATAAACAGTTCTTCCACCAAGTATTATAGTTTAATTCAAGACTGGTTACGGTTGGCATGTTATGGGGTCCCAATTGTAACCTGGCTAATTTCATGGACTGAATAAATCCTTTACGTGACACGAATGCAGTTGCACATTAATGCATTCTGCACAGAGAAACACAAAAGCCAGTAGCACTGTAATGTAAGCATTTCATTTCATGCGCAACAATTTTTGTGTGCGTAACAGTGAATGCACTTTTCATTTCATGGATAACACAGAAAGCACATTTCTTGAACACAACGCACCCAGAAAATGCATTAAGCATCTTTTATAGCCCTAGACTGTGCAGTATATCAGCATTTTAAAACTGGTTTGATTGTGGTTCGTCTGATCAGGATTGTGTAACTATCTGTTGTATAAGCTGAGTTTTGCATCAGCTTGATTTCAGTTGTCCCTCTATTCACTGCACAGTTATCCAGTGGGCACTTATAGAAGTCCGAATATACAAAATACTTGTGATTCCATCATGCCAGAATTAAATGAATCCCAGACCACAATGAGGGTTAACCCAAACGTTTTTGTTCCCGACTGAGCAAACAAGCTTTAGATGATATATGACGTCTATAGGCTTTATATTTGCAGAACAGCTAGAAGACATTTGATGCAATGCCGTCAATGATTGTTTCAGCAGGACACTATTCTTAAGTCATTAGTGCCTTTTGGAAAATAGATGTCACGATTCTCTTCCCCTCATTGAAAATGTCATACAAGAGACCTCGTTTATTGGTCCTTTGAATTGGAGTAAATGTCTGTTATACTGCAACAATCCTTAATTGAATTATGCTTGTTTTTATTGTACTTTATCTTCCACTTAATACGCTCTAACAAGCTTTCAAATTCAATCAGGCCGTTGACTCAATTTGGCATGTGCTCTTGCCTGTCCGTTCACATCTGCAAGCACAATAAGTCACTCCGCGGTGACGTATTAGCAGCCGACACTCAAGGGCATTCACGATTACTCTCCACCACTGAATGCATCATTAGCGTTTAAGACATTTTTTCAAGATGTATGTACGTAATAAATCAACGTGCGTCCCGCGGCGTTTCCTGGGTAGTGTGTGATTGTGATTGGGGCGAGGTAAAAGCAATCAGGGTGGAAAATATCAAGAAAAGCACTGTGCAGACAATTGTGTATCATTCCCACGCCGCAGGGCTTTTGTCCACATTTTTGCCAAAAGGATTCGGTCTATTGCAGGCGTCTACGTTTGAGCCTCTGACACACGTATGTGCACACAATTACACACACACAGCAGCTGAAGGGCCTCCTCTCTTGGACTGGCCTTGTGCCTGGTTAGAGCTTGTTAAGTGTAGGGCTGGATAGTTGAGGCGGCCCCCCTATCTGCCTTCAGCTGGCCCCCCTATCTGCCTTCAGCTGGCCCCTTACTGCACCAGGCTTTATGTCCTCATCTGCAGGCCAACCAGACACCCTATACACACCTCGCACACATACCCTCTCTGAACGTCTCCAAGCAAGTGTCCACATTCACAGCCGATTTCTTACACTCACAGAATTCACAATCAGATTCAGGGCAAAACACAGAGAAACACAAAGTCTACCGGGAAAAAAAAAAGAAATGCAATACACTGCAAAAAAAAAAAAATGTTCTTCCTCAAATACAGTATCTAAACATTCAAGATAAAATTACTTGAGAAGGAAAACAACAAGATATAAAAAGTCTTGTTTTCTGAAAAGTGCATCAAAATAAAATGACTTTTAAGTGACACTTAAACCAAGACAAAAATGTCTGCCAAAAAAAAAAAGAAAAAAAAAAATTGTTTTCCCTATTTTTCTTAACCCATTTGCAAATATTTTCCAGTCACTTAATTTTTATCAAGACTTAATTTCTACAACTATTACATTACAATATTGTGTTATTCCCTTTAAAAAAAAAAACAATTGTGTTAGTGTCTTTTTATGAAAAGAAATTCGTAACGTTGCTTTTTCGCATCTGGGCTGGGCTTGCTTGTTTGTTTTTTAATACAAATAAAAAAAATGCCTCAGGCTGATGGAAATGAAAACAAACCTTTCAGATGTGCTGCTATTCTGAATTGCTGAAGAATAGGACATAGGTGAAGTTCAGGACTATTACTTTAGCAATAAAAGAAAATGAAATGAAACACAAATATGAGGTTTATCTAAAGTCATTTTTGCTTATTAGTATGGTTGAATTGGATCATCGTGTCAGCAGCAAAGACAGTGGGTAATAAAGTGAGAATAAATTCATAAATTATATTTTTGTAATTTAACCATTTCTGTTTTTATTCATTTTGAAGACAACTGAATATGTTTTGGTGCAAGTGAGATGAGTAAATAAATGCTCTCATTTAGTCTAGAAGTACAATAACCATCATGTTTACACAGCACACACACAACGCCTCTGCACCTTACTCCTGATTTCTCTCAACATGGGGACAGGAGAGCTGTCAGTCAATAAATGGGAAAATAAAGTAATTTATAATCTGATTATATAACTCACAGTTCTTTTAATGGACCAGTGAGTCATGAATGAGTCTTCAACTTTAAGAGTTATTGGTTTGGGAACTTATAACCCACCAGAAGTCAATTATGGGTATGTTTTGCTTTGTTTACCAGCATTGTGGTGGTTGACCCAGACTAGCCTCTGACAAGAAATGCTGTTTTGCAAGAATGACTAAGTTACACATTTCATTCTGTTTGAGTAGAGGATAGAAAAGCTTTTTCTTTTCAGTTTTTCTTTTGATATTTTGCTTCTTTAAAGTATTTCCAAAAATAGTTAGGACAGGAAATCAGGCACAAATATAGAGTAGACTATACCAGGTTCCCAAAAAAAAAAAAAAATAGCGTGAATGGCACTGTTCAAAAGTTTCGGGTAAGTAATGTTTTTTTAGCGTTTTTGAAAGCGTTTTATGATCTTCAAGGCTGCATTTATTTAATCCAATAATATAATAAACAGTATAATATTGTGACAGTAACAGTAATATTTTTGAAATGTTACAATTTAAAATAATTGTTTTCTATTATAGTATATTTTAAAATGCAATTTGTTAATCTAATGGCTAAGCTGCATTTTCACCAGCCATTACTCCAGACTTCAGTGTCACATGATCCTTCAAAACATGATTCTTTCAATCATATGCTGCTGATTTGATGCTCAAAGAAACATTTCTTATTATTATCTATGTTGAACACAGTTGTGCTACTTAATGTTTTTGTGGAAACCATGATTATATTTTTTTGATTAATAGAAAATTCAAAATGTCTTAACTGTCTTTTGATCAATTTAATGTATCCTTGCTGAAAAAAAGAAACCACTTACAAGGCCAAGGACAGTATGAAGAGGACATAAATGTGGAAAATACAAAAATGTGGATCAGTCTTGGCGAAAAAAGTTAATTTACCATGCAAAGCAACCTGAATATTTACTTACTGTCATCTAACCCAATTCTGACAAATGATCTCAACTGTAAAAATAAAAATGTAAATTTACAGGTAACTGTCAGAATTTTGCCGTTTTGTCATTATACAGTGAATGCCTGTATACAGTGAATGCCATTATTATAAAATAACTTTATAAAACCCTAAATTTACAGTTTTAACATGAAAGTTAAATGTCTTTTTAATGTAATTTGACATAATTGATCCTTTTCCCCACAGTTTAAAAAGTCATTATCAACAGTAATATACTGTAATTTAATCAATTTTGACTGTAAAGTCAATTCTGTATTTTACGTTTTTTGCAATTTTGTGAAATGGTTATTTGCTGTAATTTAACGGAATCCGTCTGGAAAATTTGCTGCCAGAGATTTACCGTTTTTTTTTACGAGGTTTTTTTTTATTTTTACAGTGAATATGTTCTGTGTACATAACCCATATACATCAATGGAATTATTGAATTTATAGCTTAAGACAGTTTTGTTGTAATAAATGGCACTTAAGTAATAAAAAATTTGTTACCAATAAAGTAACAATATTATAAATACTAAAGAAATCAATGGTATTGTTAATACCAATTCTTTGTGTGGCGGTGGGGGTTGTAGTTTCTTTATAAGTACTAAAAGAATCGCTAATGGAATCGTTAAGGAACCAAAATCGTTAAATTCCCTGCGATTCCCATCCCAAACGGTGATGGATGTACATGCCTGAAGACCTCTGCAGAATTACAGGGTTGTCTGCATTGGGTTCCTCAGAATGGATGCATGATGGTCTAATGAGGAATGAGTTTTTTTATCCGCCGTATTGGATTTTATACGCATTAAATGTTTCAGGATCTGCTAAAGTTCATTTACATGGAAAATGTGTATTTATTCAGCGCAAATGAATCTTCTCTGTCTTTTCAACCACTGCTGTGCACGTGCGAGGGGGTTGTGTGTTGAACATTCACTTGAAGCTGTCTAATGATACCCCATGTGCATACATTATTTTTTTCCTCAAATGCAGTGTATCCTCTGACATCTAGACCTAGTTCACCACCAATATGTTTTCACGCAGCAATAATGCAATCTCACTTTCAGTCTTATGGAATCAGAATCCTTTACATGCTTGAATCACTCAATATTTTATTGTGACCTTTGAATGCTCCTCTCAGCGTGTTATTGTCCCCACGACTCTCCTACAGTCCATCTCCCTTTGTGTTTGTCTTTATGGCAGGCCGCTCTGTCTCATATTCCACCTAGTCTTATCTGTAGTGGTCCAGTGGCTTGTAAAATGGTGTTGGGAGAGTTTGTGGAGCTTTGTCTTGTGAGCAGGAGTGACAGATTGAGCCGAGAGGAAAGGGCATTGAGCGTTAAACCAGCCAGAGCAACTTACCATTTATTTATTGTTTTTGCATGCCGCTACTGCGCCCATCAGGAGCTGTGTGCATGCAAGTGATATCTGATATATTCATTTGACCAGATTGCATTACTCTCAATGGCTTGATCTTCAGAACTCAAGTTCACTGGTTTCATACCGATAACTTGTTTTATTGATTCCACGAAGGTCACGCTTAACCTACTGTACTGCACTGGTGCTTATACATTATTCTGAAAATTGGAAAGCATGTGAAATCGGACCAATCTGGTGACAGCTAGATCACAAAGGAGCACAAATGGATTTAATTACAACACTTTGAATTTGTAGCATGCAGACAATCAAGCACATTTTATCCCACTTGTACATGAATTGATTTCACGTTTCATAATCTTCACTAGAACCTTTTGCTGCGGTGGATGATTAGATGTCCATGAGCACTGTACTAAAACTGCTACTGAATCCACAGCACTTTAGAAATATTTTAGCAGAGCTGTGAGCATGCTGTCTGAATTGACTAATGAGAGAGAAAGACTGGAAAGACATGTTCCGCTCCCTATTTACTAGTAAGAGAAACGTCTCGGTTACGTATATGTAACCCTCGTTCCCTGAGTAGGGAACGGAGACGTTACGTCGGATGACGACGAATGGGGTTTCGCTTAGAACACCTATCGACTTCGAGTATACAAAAACGAGCCAATGGCAATGGAATGCCATGGGTCTGCGGAATTTGCATGACGTAACTCCGCCCCACCTCGTGGGTATAAAAGGAGGACGCCGGCAACATGCAGTTATGTTTCTTCGCTGAGGAGCCAAGACTGAGCTCAGGCGATCCCCGCGGTACAGCGGAAGTGGCAGGAAGATGTAACGTCGGTAACGAAGCGTGCCTGGAATTCGGGCCGGCTTACTCTCACGTGATCCTGAGACCCCGGCTTGGATATGTGCCCAGGGTTCCTACCACTCCCTTCCGGGACCAGGTGGTGAACCTGCAAGCGCTGCCCTTGGAGGAGGCAGACCCAGCCTTGGCACTACTCTGTCCAGTGTGCGCTCTGCGCCTATGTATACAGGACGCAGTGTTTCAGGACCTCAGACCAGCTCTTTGTCTGTTATGGTGGGAAGCTGAAGGGAAAGGCTCTCTCCAAGCAGAGGTTGTCTCACTGGATAGTGGACACCATTGCTTTGGGATACCAGCAGCAAGGTCGACCGTGCCCCTTTGGTGTGACTGCCCACTATTTTACTATTAAGTAAATGCATCTTGATTTAAAATGTTTTTGATATATGGACTGGAAACAAGACAAAAATACTAAGTGAGAAAAAATTTGCATTGCAGTCCTGTTTTGAGTACTTAATTGTGTTCACACAGAGTTTGGTTATTTACAGAAATCACAAGAGCGTTCTGTAGCCAAACCTACAGATATACATTTTCAGTACTCACAACCTCATTTTCAAGCTGCTGTGTGATTGTAACCGGACTAGACAACTATCTCTCATGACATGCAGTGTGAGAGAGCCACTCTGCGCTCAATGTGTGTTGTGTGTTTTTATATATGTAGCTTCAGTAACTTACAGAGCCGCAGATATGAGCTGCGTATCATTGGAAGGTTGTACATCCAGTCTCTGCTAAACATGCTAAAACGTTTCAGAGAGTTGTCATTAGTGAAATATTAGTATACTGTTTAGACCAATTACATGATATTTTTCTTGTAGTCTGTAGACATCATACAGGTGTCTTTTGATTTGTCTTTTCAATGGCACTGACTAGAGCTTGGGTACCAAAACATATAGTCATATCACAGGCCCAGGTAAAGAATATAACCACTGGCGAAACACTTTAATGTACAAATAGATGTTTTTGCCATGTACACAATGCACACATTACGTGAGACGTTGAACCTCTTACCCTTCGGGTGATTTCCACTTAACCCCAGTGTGACCCTTGATGAATTATTTAGTCCAGAGCGATTATGATAGGCCTCTCTGATGACAACGCTGCTCTTTTAAACCTATAAGTGGCATGACTTATGGACACTTTACAATCATGTTGATCCTGTATGAAAAGGTTATCTGGATGGATGTGCTTTCTAGATGGAAATGTTAATCGCCCCCCCAAGGGAGAGGAGGTGGTAGAGGGGCCAATGTGGGAGGATTGACCACTCTCCCCAAGGCTTACAACTGCCCATTTAAACAGCTTAAGAGCGGAGCTTATGTATGAAGAAATGGACCATTGCTGGTTTAAAAACCTTTGAAATGACAGCAGCAGGTCAGATGCGCGATGGGAGGGGTCGATGGGTGACTTTTGTTTGCATAGCATGTGTGTGGATGTAATTAGAGCGATGTCAAGCAGTCACTGAGGAACTGATCGCTAATGTTAAGTGTTGTTACAGTTTGGAGGGAAGCCATTCCCAAGGTGTTTTTTTTTTTTTTCTGAAGCTGCCTCAGATGAACCCCAGTTTTATTTCTGCTGGGAAAAGTAATAAACTAGAATAGAATGACATTGTTTGCACTACTAAAATTACCTTTAAAAAGATAATGGGACGTGATATCCTTTTCTGCTGGACAGCGTTTCAGTGTCTGGGTTGGCTTCTTTGTTTTGCTCAAGGAGGTTTAATGCAATAACCTCTCGGCCTCTGTGCGAGCGTTTACATGCAACAAGCGAACACGGCAAAAGGTAGGCCATTACCTCAGTCTGGTGTAATGTTAACCGTTTGAGCACTCACACATGTATACACACAGACACACACAAACGTGCTGAGCAGAAGTGCCAGTGGAGCTCAGATTAGCTTAGAGCAGTAAAGTGCCTCTCTGCTCCTAATGGGCTATAAATCAGTGCAGTCGCAAGCCTGTTTACTGCTGCAGTGTCCTGCTCCTTTACTTTACAGCCCGTGATGGAAAAACCATTTAAATAAACACAGGACCCATTACATCTGAATCACTGCCACCTCAGCACAGAGAGTCGACATCAGCCAGCACATGCTGCCAAGTTTGTAACCAGTTACCCCTGGATTTTATTATTCTAAGTGAATTTTTGACTCAGACATTGTTGTGATGGAGCAGTCAAGCATTAATATTAATCTTGTATATATTAGACAATCAGACACGGGAATGGCTCACATTTGCAGGTAATGTTTGGTTCACTGTTAGTTTTTATTAGTTATACACTTAGATGATGTTTGGTGGAAATTCACGTCATGTTTTATGAATTCTAACATAACACAGGGAATAGTTCAAGCCGAAAAAGGATTCTGTCGTTTTCTTCCAAAAGCAGATAAGGGAGGATGTCCAAGCTTCTGTTTGACATATAAGGACTGTGAATGGTGATCAAATCTCTCTCTCTAAACAAAAAAAAAAAGCAAATCATGTCATTACAATAAAGAACCAATGGTGTTGGGTGTTAATGAAGTCATGGCAAATTTGGTAGTGTAGACACATAGCAACAGTAAAACGGCTAGTTCCATCAAATTTAATTTTAGTAAAAAAAAATTGTAACAACAACTTGCCTTACCCTGTGTAACTTACAATAATGATCAAAATGTATCACTGTCAGGTTCATATAAAAAATTCAGGTTTCCATCATTCTTATTTGTGTGTATGCGCTTTCTGTAAGATAGAAAAGATTTTCCAGCAACTACATATATGCTCCATATACATATTTACACAGACAACTTATTTCTTCAGATGTAAGTCTAGTAGGACTTTACTTCTTACTAACAGTAATCTTGGTGTTGTAAGTAAGACCTCCTTTGATATGGTGATCACAGAGAGCCTTGGGTACACCGTAAACCATCAGATGCATAAAAGTAAAAATGTGAAAATATTCCTCCGCATGTAACTTGCAGTTTTAAGTTTCAATCACAGATGTTGATAGAAAGCCAGAATACAGTGTTTGCCTCCATAGAAGTGCAGGTTTAAAATGAATAGAAAAAATCAAATGATTTCTAAGAAGAAAATTAACTTTCTATTCATCTTGCTATTTTAATATTTCATAATACTACTATTTTTTTACTGTATTTTCAGAAAATAAATGCAGCCTTAGTGAGCACACAAGACTTCTATCAAAAATGTTTAAAAAAAAATTATGACAACAACAAACTGTATGTAATCATTTTGTGCGTCTCTCAATGTTGTCTGAAATAATCACAAAATTGCATTTGGTGCAGCCTTAAAGGACAAGTTCGGTATTTTACAATTAAAGCCCTGTTTTAAGATCGTTTCTGATGAAATAGAACGGTTAAGATTGTTTTTTAGACAGATGCTGCTGTCCCGAGAATTTTCAGTTTCTGTGGTAGCACCCCCCCACCTCTACAATGGTAGCATAGGTGCACAGGAACAATCCTTTATAAAACGCATAAAACTTTAGTTTACAAAGACGTGAAACTCACCGAGTGGTCTGGGGTGTTCACTGATATGCTCACACAAAAATCGCTGCAAAAGATGCTTTCCAACAGGTGTTTTACCATTCGTTGTAAAACTGTAGACCTATTTTTCCGAACGCCTCACAACCGGACATTCTTCCGTTGAGAGCTTGAATAATAGACACTCCAGCCCAGTTGGTGGCGATAATGCACCTTTGCCAATTGCAAGCAAACCACTTGTATAGTGTAGCCTACGATACCGCGACTGCATAAGACTACAGAAAGAATACAAACAACCCCATTTCCGTTTCCGGCGGCGGAGTAATACCGTATATCACAGAACATCCAATACAAGTCAATGGAGTTGTACAAAAACTACGATAAAACCTGTTGGAAAGCATCTTTTGCATCTTTTTCCGTTGAGAGCTTGAATAATAGACACTCCAGCCCAGTTGGTGGCGATAATGCACCTTTGCCAATTGCAAGCAAACCACTTGTATAGTGTAGCCTACGATACCGCGACTGCATAAGACTACAGAAAGAATACAAACAACCCCATTTCCGTTTCCGGCGGCGGAGTAATACCGTATATCACAGAACATCCAATACAAGTCAATGGAGTTGTACAAAAACTACGATAAAACCTGTTGGAAAGCATCTTTTGCAGCAATTTTTGTGTGAGCATATCAGTGAACACCCCAGACCACTCGGTGAGTTTCACGTCTTTGTAAACTAAATTTTTATGCGTTTTATAAAGGATTGTTCCAGTGCACCTATGCTACCATTGTGGGGGGGTGCTACCACAGAAACTGAAAATTCTCGGGACAGCAGCATCTGTCTAAAAAACAATCTTAACCGTTCTATTTTATCAGAAACGATCTTAAAACAGGGCTTTAATTGTAAAATACCGAACTTGTCCTTTAAAATGGGGAGGAAAAAAAATCTTCAATACTACCATAAAAAAATGCCTTACTGTCTTGTTTATGTTTGGGTTTTGTATCATGTTTAAGTTTTCATGCCTTTACAGTAGAGCCTCTTCACGTCACGGCAGCAACTCCAGAGCCTCCAAAATAATTCACTAATGGTGACCCATGCGCCAAAACACTTCCAAGTCCAGTGGTCCCAAGTCCTTTATTGTCCCAAATTATCCCTCTGTCCACGGCGTTACCTGTGATGGTAACCGCTATCCTGTGTGATTGGGCCGCACACACTTCCTCAGAGGCGCCAGCATGCGCCACAGCTCCTCCAGAGGTGGCGTTGTCGTCCGCTGCAGCTCCCCCGAGGTGGCAGCGTCCCCTTGTTAAACCCCTGTCTGCCCTGTCACGGCCAAGGAGGCCATCTCTGAAACCTCTGTCTGCCCTGGCCCGCCATTGCTCCACAATCCAGGCCCACGGTATAGATTCGCCATTGCTCCCTGGTCCAGACTCAGCACTGCTCCCAGGGTCCAGGCCTGCCACCATGCCATGACCCAGGTCCAGTTCCTCTTCATGGGCCTGGCCCTCCACCCTCCTGGACTCAAGTTTGGTTTTGGGTTTGTTATCACATTTATTTCTAATTTCTTACATTTTGTATTGCCACAATCATGTTTCCTTGTTATATGTCACGTGTTTCCCTCATGTGATCTTGTCATGAGCTCCCCCTGTTCATGAGTCATGTTCTGATTGGTTGTTCAGGTCGTGTTTTTCTGTTAATTTTTTGTTTTTGGTTTATTGGTTCATTGTGGTAAGGTCTTTCTTGTTAGTCTTTTTGTATAAATAGCCCTCATGTTACCATTGTTTCTTGTCTAGCTTTATCTTTGTAACCTGCTGCTGGTAAGTTTGTTTAGTCCATGAACTGCATGGGTTTTCACTTCAACTTGCCTTCAGTGGACATTCGTTACACATATATATCTTATTAGAATATCTTGGCACAGCTGCACTAACACCACAAAGGACTGAGAGTAAAATATTCTAAGCACTGCAGTCACTTTATCTATCCTGTGAGGTGAGCATCTCTGTGTGACAGCGCTCAGCTTGAATCTTTCTGTTCTGAAACACATTGAGATCAAAACACTCTCTGCGTCTTCCTTCCTCTTTCTTTCTCCCTCTACCATTTTTCTTCTTTTGTCTGTTAGAAAACAATAGTGATAATGGGGAAACAGTGAAGAAAGGAGTGGGAACTTTGCCCAGACATGTTCCACATCTTGGCACAGCAGGAAAATGCTTTGACAATCTGACACTTTAGAAATCCAAGCATCATTTGTATTAATAAAAGGATGCATAATCCTCGCATTGCATTAACAAGCAGCTTAAGGAGCTCCAACTAAATGTGAAGAAATTCTTCTCAGAACTGGTTTCGCCTTATGTTACATTTCATGCTGAATATCGCTAATTGTTTTGCACTGCCAGTATGGAAATATTGAACGTTTCTTGGCAAAATGGTCCTTTCTAATATATGCTCTGTGAGTTTCCTCTCCTTGGCTGGTCTAATTAGCGCCAATGGAGGTGTTGTCAGCCCACCTCCATCTCTGCAGATTGCAGCAGCTGTTTTAATTCCAGCGAGAGCAATGCTAAATTTCATTAAGACCCAAAACCTCCTCATTACATGCAGACAGGTGCAGGAACTGCAGTGGATTCACACCATCATGAGAGACGCCTCGTCTGTATTCCATGTAATGTTTCATTGATGCACCACATTTTTGTTCTCCCTGCATACGAGATGAAGTTTCTGAAAATCTCACAGCTCAGGGACGTTAGCGAAGCAAAAAGGTCAACCTAACAGCTATGACCAGCAGAATTATCCGCACTGGGGCCGCTGCGAACCCTGGTTTGTCAGGGATCCTTTATGTTGGGTTGACAGATCCTTCAGCTCAGTAGAGAGATGGACCCATGGTACACCAGGCATGGATGTGCAGGTAATTAAGAGAGCGCTGGAGTCTTGTCATTGACATTATCCAGTGCTGTAGCCTATGTCCATTACTCATAGTAAAGCTCATTACAGAAGCACAACTCTGCGTCTTATCACTACATTTCACACTCTATGTATGGAAACGGAGCAAGATAATTAACTCAACAGACCATCTTTCAGCAGAAAATATGGATTGATATAAAAAGAAGCCAATATGTGGAACTCTGACATTTAATGAGTCACCATGGTAGTTATATGCATGACCATATAGCTCATGATGTTTGAATTCCACCGATGACTTATCAAGAAAGTCATTGGAACACTGTAAACCCTAAGTTTGCAGAAGTCAAAGATTAAGTTAGTAAACCTTAATTTTGCACTACAAAATAATTTAATTGAAATATTGACTCCAATCTGGATAACGTAATCAGATTCCAAAAATTAAGTTCTTCAATTAGATTATATTGCATACTTTTTTATTGATTACATGATTACACAGTGGCATTAAATCATTCATAATTTATTGATTCTCCCTAATTCTTTGTCTTTATTTTTTTATTTCTAAAAAAAAATCTTAGTTACATTCAGAAAGTCTTCTAGTTTTATCCAATTGTGCACACAGACCGACATAATATAATTAAATGGAAAATTGAGAGGCCATAAACCATTTGACCACTGGATTTACAGAAATCATTTCACTTTTAAGGAGTGTTTTCTCAACATTGCATATCTAATCAACTCCTGACGAATATTTCAATTGTTATTTGAATTATCACTCAGTAAGTCATTTAAGTTTGTATTGCTATGTCTTTGTAAGGCATTTTCTTTATTTTTTATTATATTTTTACTACACTAAAATAAATTATTATATTATTAAAATATATTTATATTAATTAAAAACATTTATGATTTATTTAATTATTAGCTTTTGATTAAACTCACAAACCCCCTGTCCTTCACAAACCCCAGTTCTTAATGTAATGTTTAATGCACATCATGTTGTTGATAACAAAGAATGTAGCCTATATGAATATAATATATTTATTTATTTATTTTATCAATATTTGTACAATATTATAATTTTCAATTCAATGTGATAAACGAGTTAAGTCAAAAGTAATCAAAAAGTAGTCAAATTATATTACCTAAAATGTGTCATGTAGTGGATTACGTTACTAACTACAATTGTTGTCATTTGTACATTTGGAATTTGGAATCAGCATCGGACTACACAATGTAAATAATCTACCCAACACTGGCTAACTCACACTAGTGATGGGTTGATCAAGAACAATTCGTTCATTTTGAATTAATCTTTTATGTCACTAAGGAATACCAAGTTGTTTCAGACTTTTGTTCATTTGTAACTATAACATGAAAACTGTTCTGTACAGGAAACAGAGATTATTAGTTCACCTACGGGTCTCTCCTACAGTTCCGTTTTTTTTTTTTTTTTTCATGTAACATGACAGCCGCATAAATTCTGTATTGGATTAAGAAATGAGTACATAATTCCCAACCGTCTTTACAAAAAAAAAAAAAATCTGTCATGACAACTCGATATGGCCAACTCGAGATTGGCCTGATAATGGATATGGCAATGTTAATGTATTTGGTCTTGGCGGAATAGATCTGCTATGCTATTTACCGAGACTGGCTACTGCCAATACATTCACAGTGTGAGCATGAAAGACATGCTGCTGCTGCACATATTGGATACATGAAATAACCCCATAGCAGATTTACACAGGTGGAGCTGGGGAAGGTGGAGGGTTTCTGAAAGCATATTGATCTGCAAACAGCAACACTACCGGTATTTGAATGTTGAGCAGCGAGCTCATTGCTGCTGATGCCACAGAAACCAATCAGCTGCGCTATGAAGATAATGATGTGATCGCTAACAAATACGAGTTAAGGACCTATCAGCCTGCGCCATCGAGTTTCATGATAGAACTTTGTATTTATTACATGTCTTCTGATAATTATTTGATAATTCCTAAATAAATGCTACATTATATACAGAGATTAGTGGTCACGTGACAAATGAACAAAAGCGACTCGGACTGGAAGAGAGACCCGAGGTGAACTAATCATTTCTGTTTTCTGTACAGAGCTGATTGGATCTGTCACATGACAAAAGAAAGAATGACTCGGACAGGAAGACTTGGGAGGTGAGCTAATCATTTCTGTTTCCTTTACAGCCTATGTGGCCTTCACATCACAAGGAATGACTCAGACCAGAAGACCATGAATTATTTGTTTCTGTTTTCTCATCATTTTTAATAATTATTATTTCTTAATTTTTTTGGAATATGATCAAAATTTGAGTAAATAGGCGTGTTGGGGGAATCTGGCTATTAATGTAACCTTTACCTTAATTCTGCTCAAATGAATGAAATGATTTGAATAAAGATTTGTTCATTTTTTTGTTCACAATTGTTCACTCCATATAACTGCAACATGACATAGACCACTATAAATCCCAACATAACATAACAGAACATTAAACATGAACACATCTTTCCATATATTCATCTTCTGCAAAATCACACACACACACACACACACACACATTTACACAACACTTAATTTCAACATTTATTCTCCTCATAAAAACTGACACAAAGCATGCTGGGAACTAGAAATCTGTTGCAACTCATTCAGTTTAAAATAATAGATATTAAGTTTACATAACTTTTTTTCTATTAAGTAGTATTTGATTGAATTGAACTAATTTGCTAACTGCTAATTACACTGTTCGGTTTTACAGCGAGGAGAGGCCAAGAGGGAAAGAAAGTCAGATTGCTGCATGCTCTCCCAAAAATGGAAAAAGTTTAGCTGAGGTTATGGAGAGGAACGGGCAAGGTGCCCAATAAAAGTATAATTTATGCAGCTGCGTTCGGTACAGTTAAGGCCTCCGCACAAAGATGCCCTGTTCTAGGGTCGCCCATAAATCGGGGGTCTATGAATGGCTAGCTGTGCAGGACTATCAGGGCCCTTTCTCTGTCGCTCCTCTAGAGGGGAGAGTCTGAAAGCTATTTCCCCTGTTAACCCAGCTGATTTGTGGGACGCTAATGGCCTATGTTGACACAGACCTCACTGCTCTTTTTTTCACCACTCGTGGCATCTCCTGGAGGGAATATCATGCCACTTTATCACATCGTTCCCACAGAGGCTGGAAACTCAAGGCCTGTGTGTTGGATAAGGCCCGTCCTGCTCGCATCCACGCTGGGTTAGATTAGACATGCTGTCATCCTTCTGCCAACACTGAGATGTAGTGAATCCTCCAGATGAGGAGGACATGGTCATCACGGTCATCACAGGCAGGGTCAGTGTCAGAGACATGTAGGTAAGACATCCCTGAAGAATCATGGTAGCGGAGAGTGAAAGATATTCTTTCCACTAAATGTCTTTGTGTGGCATGTTAAACCCTTGGAGCAGCAGGCCTAAGCATGCACACTACAAAAACAAAAAAATATTCTTAATTATTAATAATCTTTTTTTCCATTCTTGAGTTCAACAAGTATGACAGTGTTTTAGTGCCATGTCAAAATAGAAAAGGATGATTTGGGGAATAAAGAAATAACATTTAAAAAAAAATGGATAACAGGACAGCGGGACAAAAGGATAACAGTTAAAAATTATTTCCATGTTTTGGCCACAAAATTATGTTTTATTAAGCACAGAAAGCACATGCAATAGTTAATTAATTGTTTATAAACTGTTTTTTTTAATACATAAATAGACTATACACAAACAGTGAGTTCATTCATTGCCACTGTAACTAAGTCATATTGTTTAATTGGCTCATATGTAAAGAGTTAAATAATGCTTTGTTACCAACATATCAGCTGTATACTGTATAGTTATCACTTTAGATTAGGTCATGGAAAAAGGGAAAATTACATTAATTAGGTGCTTTAAACATAAGATTTAACTAAGACAAAACTAAGATTTATAAATGCTGGAGAAATATTGTTCATTGTTAGTTCATGGTAATGTTTAACAAATGATAACAAATGAAAACTTTGTCTTGAATAATCTTCCACCTCCTAGTCTACCCAATTGGATTTTTTTTCTTCTCTAGATTAATGCTGAAAATGAGAATTAAAAAACAGTTTTCCTTCATATATTTTGCAAGTAAATGTATCTTGTTGTATGAGTGTTCAAAGAAATAATTTTAGCAGTGCATTGGGTATGAAGACCACATCAGGTAGAAGTTGAAGTGCATTTAAATATTTATCGGTGGGAAAGTGCCTTGAATAAGCACCTCCAATTAGCCCTGGTCGGTGGACCTGCAGCGCAGTGGGACTCTCTGAATGTTTTATTATAGGCTGATGCATTCAGCAGCGTCAGTGTTTGTCATTACCGGCTCTCAGCGGCTCACGCGGTGACCACAACAGGGCCCGGGCCTTGCAGAGAGCCGCCGAAACCCACATCTGCTGGAGCACACTCATCAATACCACATCTGCAAAATGGCCAACGTTAACCTCTTGGTGAATGCATCTTTGTTTTCAAGTCAAGTCACATCAGATTTATAAATACAGAGCTTGATACAATACAGATTGTTTCGACAGACTCTTGCAGAAATGCATTACTGAGCTTAATGACCCTAAATGTGGATTCACAGGGTCAAGAACCAAGCTTAATTTTGCTGCATAAGTTTCCGCCACATTGACATAAAGCCTCGGCATCCCACGCTGTTGTAGCCGAGCCCATTACATCTGACACAAAGTTGTTTTTTTGCCACACGTTTTGACATTTTTCTTGGGAATGATAAAAAATGAATGATGACCTCAATAGTCTTTTACATCTGCGTGAAGATCAATACGGTGTGGGCGAGTAGGTTAGGGGGTCTCCAGAGGTTAGGGGGAGATGGAGGGGGGGGGGGGTCTTCTACGAGACGGGCTCCGCTTGTACACGAGCTGCCGGATTCTCTAAGTACCGTGTTTAATTGGAGGCCCGGGCCGGGGCTGGCAGACGGGTGCTGAGCGGGGCTGTCAGTGCCGAGTGGTACGGCAGGGCGGCAGCAACGCTGGAGCTCCTCTCCATAGAGAGCCCGGGAGTCCCATACATTATTGATTGCTCCTGAGATAAAAGAGGATGCTATGCCGTGCACCCTGCTTCTCAGGGAGGAAAATGAAAAAGGGAGACATGGGGAGGGAGAGAGAGAGTGAGAGTGATGCCCTGGCTTCCAGCGCAGTGTCGAGGAAGAAAAACAAGACCTTGAGAGTTTGATTCTTTTCCTTTTACATTGTTAGAGTATCAAAGTACTTCTAATATTCATTATTCATAGGTAGGCTCATCACAAATGGGTTTTCTTTCACAATGCTGCATCTTTTTAAGAGCTTCATGTACATACATACCACAAAAGAATAGCAATTCTCGCAAGAATTCTTAGGCATAATGAGGAATTACAAGCGCTTGGTTGTGAAAAGAAACAGCAAGGTGCAACAACAACAAAAATCAGTGACAGTATATCACACGACTAGGGTCTAGAATTGACTTTTCCTTTGATTTCAGGGACACTTTTTACTTTTGTACTGGCAGTTTTATAATCACCTTATTACTGTAATTGTATCTGTGTAAACTGTTTGTTAGTTTATTAGTAAGAACCAAACTTTTTAACGCATCCACCCTTTATTCAAACTGGGAATAAGTTATAAACAGAAAGCGAACAGATAACACTGAAGTGGTCCATGAGTCTAATGTGAGTTAGACTCATGGACTCACTCTTACAAAAAACTCCCATTATAATCATTGAAGATGTCTATAATGCAAAATGAATCTCTTACTTACATCATATCTGCAGTTTTTTGTGTATGATGAGAGAATTCGCCAGAGCTGTTTTCAGCATTGATGACTAATCGAAACACCTCTGATTTTCGTAAACACCTCTGAATTTCGCACACTGGAACAGACTCGGGGATTTCGCACACTGGAACGGACTCGGGGATTTCACACACTGGAATGGACTTAGGGATTTTGCACACTGGAGCGGACTCAGAGATTTCGCACACTGGAACGGACTCTGGGATTTCACACTCTGGAATGGATGTAGGGAATTCGCACACTGGAACCGACTCGGAGATTTCAGACACTGAAATGGACTTAGGGATTTTGCACACTGGAACGGACTCAGGGATTTCGCACACTGGAACGGACTCAGAGATTTCGCACACTGGAACGCACACTGGAACGGACTCAGAAATTTCGCACACTGGAACGGACTCGGGGATTTCACACACTGGAACGGACTCGGGATTTCACACACTGGAACGGACTCAGAGATTTCGCACACTGGAACGGACTCGGGGATTTCACACACTGGAACGGACTCGGGATTTCACACACTGGAACGGACTCAGAGATTTCGCACACTGGAACGGACTCAGAGATTTCGCACACTGGAACGCACACTGGAACGGACTCAGAGATTTCGCACACTGGAACGGACTCGGGGATTTCACACACTGGAATGGACTTAGGGATTTCGCACACTGGAACGGACTCTGGGATTTCGCACACTGGAATGAACTTAGGGATTTCGCACACTGGAACGGACTCGGGGATTGTGCACACTGAAATGGATTCAGGGATTTTTAATCCTTAAACAAGAAAACGTACAACCACATATCACAAAGAAATTAAATAATGCAAGACAATGAACAGAGTGAAACAGAGGGCTTAAATACACTGCAAGAGGAACTAACAATACTAATTAACGAGACACACCTGAACTAAAACTCAGATCAATATGTAACTATGGTGACAAACAGGCAATAGAAACTAAGGATGACAGAACCAATTAACACACTGACAGCAAAACAAGACTGGAAATACAGACATGAATAAAAACAAACGTGATACAGTAATTATGAGTGAAACATCTCATCATCTTTGTGTATCAGACATTGCCACCCTACAGAAAAAAACACACACTTACACAATTAATACCTCGGGTCACTAGCGACCCTATACACATTTTACAAAAAAAAAATATCTATATTAGAAAACAGACATTCTTTTATAAAACATTTTCTTGTTATATTGTTGATAATGATTAGATTGATGAATATAAAGAAGGTTGATGTCTAACTTCAATGAAACAAAACAAAAAAAAGAATGAAGGGGAGGGTAGTAAATGATGTCCCAGGTCGATAAAGACCAAGATAATGCGTTTAAGGGTTGAAACTATATATATTGTATATAGAGCTATAGAAATAAAGATGACTTACTAGATTTAGTTTAATTGTGCGAGGGCATTTTTTGCCCCTTAACTTGAACTTGGGAAGCATTTTTGTTTCCCTCGTTAATTTCGGACCCTTCAACTCGCACACATACATCTGTATGCCAACTGTCAAGCAAAATTTTAATATTAATTCAGGTCAAATTGACCTTAGAGCACAACGACCAAGGCAAATGGCACACAACGCCTTCCACGCTTCACCCAGAGGAGCGTGAATGGTGATCGCTGACAGCACCATGATGTGGTGGAGAGACAATAGTACCCTGCAGGACAGCGTGGCTGCTCGGCCTCTGCCGCTTTTCCCCGGGACCCAGGGGGCCTCCGCATCCACCCAGCCCACAGAAGCAGCAGATGTCGGGGCTGCTGTGCCGTGGCACCCCCCGCGCCTGCCCTGGGGCTGTGTGCAGAGAGAGCAGCGTGTATAGGACACTGGGACAGATGGCAGGGGGTACGGGCAGGGCTGTACAGAGGATGCGAGCCATCCACGGTGCCAACACTGCATTCATAGGCATGTATGACATGTTTACCTCTGTGGATTGAAACCTATAAATGTGCCCTTTATTGGTGTAGGGATTTTTTACGCATCTGGACTGTTAATGTGGCACAGCAAACATTTGACTGGTAAAGTCTACGAAGACTGTTTTTAGGAGTTAAATAGTCCTGGGAAAGTGGAAAAAATATTTGTGGTAGAGTAACCAACAAAAATAATCAACAAACAGCATTTGTTCACACACTATACATTCCACAAGAAACGTGTCTGAAGTTGTCCAAAACGTAACACTGCACCAGCAGGCACTTCTAGATGACTAAGTGTGTGTCTCGTAGACATAACAAAGACGAGAGCTGCTCTGTTATGAGGTGTCTGGGATGATAGCGCCATCTAGCGTTTAGGCGATTTGGGACTTTCGCTGGACAAGCAGTATCTCTCAGACACAAATGTCCATGTGTGAAATGTAGGCCACAGTGTCTGGAAGAGAGACAGAAAAAGAGAGAAAACAATATGCTTATGTAACCAGAGATGACAAGAATGGTGACGGATGAGTGAATATAAACTCTCAAGACTTAAAGAAAACAACATTATCTTGGCAATAAGCTTGAAACATACTGTTTTTCCTACTTATTTGTTCATGGTAAAAACTAAATGTGCAGACTAAACTTCCATATTGAATAACACAAGGCAGACACCCAAATGACATACTAACAGTGACCACAAAAATAATTCCCTTGGGTGTTGTTAAACTAGTACAATTTAACCATTGCTTTTTTGTTACCATTTGTTTGTTTGTTTGTTTGTTTGTTTGTTTGTTTTAGTGCCAAAGCCCCCCAGATATGATGTTTCCCTTGTGATGCACCCCCTTACTAAAATATAAAGGCAGATATATTTATCATGTACTGTGCAAATATTTATACACTTTCAAAAATAGTGCTATTATAAATATGTTTCCAAAATAAAGTAATTTATGTATATTTATCGTGTATAAAATATTACTTTGTATTAAGTTACCAGTGTATCTTTTTTTTCAGTGCAGTATGACAGTTTATTAGTGTTAGATGTAACCCTGAAAAGAAAAAAAAGAAACCATTAAATACATTGGCATACCGATTTACATAATAAAAACATTGTTCCTAAGCAGTTTTACAGTGAATGGTGCCACAGGGAGCAAGATAAAGGCCACAGTGATGAGGAGTATACTAAGTAAACTCTGTAGTAAGATATACAACACAAATGCAAACTATTCATATTCACCTACTATATTCTACTCTTAATTGTAATAATAATCATAATTGATGATTTCTGACCTGACTTCAGAAAGTAGAATGAAGCAGTAATAATGTCAAGTTTGCAAATGTGTTAAAAAATGATCACACTACTCATATTTAATTAATATCTTAGGTTAATACTTTGACATTCCTGATAAATGCATTTTATAAAACTTATTTTTTGCAGCCCTCTTACATTTAAAAAAGACATTTCTTTTTTAACTTCTAAATTCTCATGCTTCTCAGCTCCAGTTGCCTCATATAATAGCAAAATGTCCTCTGGTTGCACACAGGGCTGTTCACTAACTGTATCGTGACCACTTCGTATTCTGACATCCATTTGACATATAGCTTTTGCATACTATTGCATACTCGGACGCGGGGTTTACCTCAGCCCCCATGAAACAAGGTTGAGATGACATGTTTTATTCATCGCAACGCCCCATTGTTTGACCATTAAGATGATGTAACATCTCCATTTTGGCAGGCAGGCGAACCGTCTGGGTTCCACTACATCAGGATACGCGTCTCTTGACTTTTTGAACTCAGTTGGCTTCTCCACACGACGCCAGCCGTGTTAGCGCATCGTATATCACGGTTGAGAGGGAAACGATGGCATTGCCATTGATAGCGTTTATGCTTCGCCGCCTCACCGACATAATGAGCACATTATCTGCGCGCTCTAGGACTGCCGCTCGCCCCCGCACTTTAAATATTCACTTCAGAGCCAGGTATGAGACAGTTGGTGAAGAAAGACTGCAAAATGACTGCATCGTGTTTTTCTTCATCAATGCATCTAGTGAAAAGAATTTAAGTTAAATCTAGTTTGTTGTAAATAGACAGCTGTCATTCTGGAGCTTCAGCACCATGGACAGGTCCAACTATCTCTCAAATGAAGCCTACCACAGGAATTCTGACACGATTCTCGTTTTCTCCACCTTGTTGTAGCCTACAAGCCGTTTTATTTTAAAACCAATCATTTGCTTTGTACAAGTCAAACAAGCAAAACAGAAAGAATGCTTGGTAAGTCCTTGAATTGTACGTGATTGGTACAAAGACATTTTTTTACTGACCTTTTGTCACACTTTTAAGGAAATATTTACATACACACGGAAAATATCTCTCTGCATGTAAGCCCCTTTTAAAATACTGAATGCCTCTTTTATCTGCTTCTGTAACCTTGGAAATAACAGTTATTGACTGACTATAGAAGGAAGAGTGTGTGGTAACATGAACATAACCTGTCATTTGAGGACATCCACTTTTCTAAGCATACAAAACATATCCAAAGGTTGGCTGTAATGTGCAGGCATAATACTAGCTAGATGAGTTTGTGGAATTTCTACAAAAATGTAATTTCCATCATTCAGAGCCTCATAATGTACAACCTTGCATGGCTTATGGTGTTGCAACATAGCTAACAAATGCTCTGAGAGCACTTCAAACTTTGAGGAATTTTTATCACATCTCTTTCTCATGGTTCTCAAAGTTAAAGCCGGGGACCAAAAAGCAATTTATAGCTTAAAGCTTAAATAACTTTCAATGTGAATGTGTGTTATTGACATATCCTGTATATTGTATGGGGTGAAAGGGCACATACAGTCACCACGCTAAATGTTTTGCATTCTGACAAACACACTCATGATAGCTATCACATTGATTCTTTGCCAAGTGAAAGTTAAATTCACCAAACACGTGTACAATTTAGTAAAATGCCAGTAAAATTCTACTAAGAGGTATCATTTTGTATGAAAATAAAAGCCAATGTTCAAACTGATTTTATGGTTTAAAAAAAAGATCTACAAGATATTAAAATCATGTGTATTCTAGGCTATGGTTTCAGCGATTTACAGATTTCTCGTTATATATAACCAGCATTGATTGATTGATTAACCATTGTATAATGATTGATGGCCAAAGTCCCTAAATCTATCTCTTTTTAAATATGTTGAGGAAAACATTCACAAAATGTATTTGGAAGAAAAATTGTTCTCTGTAGTTGTGCAGGTTGCAAGGCATCTATCTAAAATGTGACTTCATCAAGTGCTCGTTATTGTTATTATTAATATTTTCTAAACGTAGATGTCGCAATTGTAAATAAAACGGGAAAGATATAGTGAGTGTTGTGCTGTGAAGATCAGCAGCGCATGCGCATTGTGCGCGCTCCAGCAAATGCAAACTTTGGCTGATGAAGACACGAAAACAAGCAACAAGGATCGATTACTGAACATTCGGTAGTAGCTAATTTTATTTGATCTATTTTATATATTTTTATTTTAAATATACATTTGCACAGATAGGTTAGGGTGTCGTTTTGCTTGGCAAGCGCCATATCATAGACATTATGAACACGATCAGCCTATAATATGAGTATGTCATTTAAATGAGTTTTAATAGCGACGTATGAGCAATATCCGTTGCTTGTGGCATTTTAATGCACTGTTGCCATTGTGATTTATATAATTACGCTGACTCGTTAAATCCTCTTTATTGACTTGGCGTTTATTGACGTGTTTATTGCTGCTGTCTCCAATGTTTCAGCATCTCTGGATCCGCTTGATTTAATCGCAGTAAATGTAACGATTCTGTACAATCCTATTTGCATAAACTGTTGCTCATAAGACACTGGATTTGATCGTGCAGATATAGATAAGAAAATATCTTGAGTGTTCTGAATGTCATGGAAGCAGAGTTCCGTCGTGTGATTTATAATATGCTTAGATTCAATGAATGCACAAGCCGGTTATTAGTGTGCAAATAATACACAAATAAATGACTTTAGTCATTTAAAGTTTAGCCAGCTTAGACTTTTTATGATATTTGAATCCACTTTATGATTGAAGAATATTTTTTTGTTCTCTGATATAATAGTCTGATCATGACCTTTGCGGTGTTGCTATGGTTACCTCCTCAGTCCAACTCAATTCATGGCGACGCTAAATAATCTTTTTATTACCGAAACGTGTGTGAATACTCTTACAAGATATAGGCTATATGTTTATTTGTATACAACTTGTACCAGTCTATGTTTTTTGGAGGGCTGTATTCATTGCCCCACCACAACCAAAAAGGGCACCATGCCTTGCATATGAACGACTAATCTGCAAATGATTTATGAACTAATTTGCATAATTCTCTTTTTAAGCCTCTGTGTTCATTATTCTGATATTCAGTTTTAGCTAATGAACCATTTACAGAACCTCCTGAGTATTCAGAATATGAATAAGCTTAATTATAAAGCAAATAAACTCTTTGTTTAAACTGCATTTTTAATCTAAAATGTAAGGGTATAGTTAAGTGTACAGTTAAATATAACATACCATTAGGTAATTAGGTAGGCTACCATGTTAGAATCTATGGATATATAGCATGCAAATGTAAGTGTGTATGAAATATTATGAATTACATTCAATGATGCTCTTGAGAGTGTTGATGACTGGTGAGAGAGTATCAGTGGGTGGTTTTTCACTTCTACACCATCAAGCATGGATACTGCTGAGATTCAGAAAAAAAATATTCCATATTGTGACATATATCAACAAGTATACGAATATAGGCTGGGACTTGATTTTATCAGGAAAAGATAAATCATTTATAATAAATACTGCCATATTCCATAAAAAAAAATATTGTCAGCTTTGCATGTTTACTTGTTGACGCTATTGTAGCCTATATTTGAACTAAGACCCGAAAAGGCTGAAGAAAGGGCTGACTTAAAAAAAACGACAGATGAATTAATTTATAGCCTACAACTCAATGACAAGCTAAATCTAAGAAGGTTAAAAAAATTCAATGTTTTGGGATGTTTTTTTTTGTTTTGTTTTTTGTCTGTAATGATGCATGTGTGGTTGTATTCACAGGTCTGAGATGACCTCTTGCTCTGAGGTTTGTGGGTCCGGTCACGCGGTTGACTCCGGCTGCCGTGTTTTCGGAGTGCGCTCCTATTTACACCACTTCTACGAGGAGTGCACAGCCTCAATGAGGGAGCAGCAGGAGGACTTTCAGGGCCAGAGATCACCGCTGCGGTGGAGCTCAGGCTTCTGGAAGGTATCAGAGAGAAGTTTTGTTGTGTTTTACACTTTTCTGTAAAAGAGATCCAAAGTCCTCATTTAATGTTGTTTTCACTATTGGCATGTTTGCTAAAACCAAATTCGATTGACTACACTTTGCCCCCTCTGGTCTTTCAGAATGTGTTATGCTGTTTTGAAACTTGGAACATTTTTTAAATGCTTTTATTATCAAAATGGTATTCAAAAGCTTTTGTTATCAAAAAGTTTCAAAAGCACTGAAGATATCTATTTTCCGTTAAATGTTCATCAAAAGCTTGTTACGTTCAGATTCGCATCACAAACAAATGGTCAATCACATCAACTAACCATCAGACACTTTTCTGTCTTTCTGGGTATTTAAAGGGGTCCTATAATGCCCTTTTCACAAGATGTAAAATAAGTCTCTGATGTCCCCAGAGTGTGTATGTGAAGTTTTAGCTCAAAATACCCCACAGATATTTTTTTTTAATTGTCATTTTTGAGGGTGAGCAAAAACATAATTTATTTTAAATATCCGTGAATCTGTGATGGTTTCTCCAAAAATAAAAAGACTTTACGAATAAAGCTGTTTGGACGCTAGATTTAGCTGATTACAAAGATTGTTATATGGCATTGTGTTTCAAAGTTAGATCAATCGAGCAGGATAATTGGTTTATTTCCTCCGTATATTTCTACCTGCTGTTAGAGTAAATCCACAGAGGCTTCATCCAAGATACCAATGATTTCATTTAATTTGTGGATTATTATTTTGTTTTATTTGATAAACAAACATGCCAAATGGATTTTTAACAGCTCTGATTAGTAATGTGACATGCAGCCAAAGTTTAGTTTATTTTATTTTAAGGAAAACACAAAAAAAGACAACATTTACTCCATTTGCATCTGCAAATTGTCCATTATACACATGTCAATGTCAATTAATGTTAATGTCAATGTTTCTGGCATGTCAGCTGTCAGACTTCTTGACAATAGGATTTCCCCTTGTATTTCATTGTTTACTTGTCTTCTACCGTTTTATTTAGTGTTTCAACATAAGCTGGTGTTTTCTGATTTGTGTGCTGATAAACTATGATAAACTGCCTTTTAAGTAATTTATTCCGCGTGGTTGTTTTATTTGACGGACATAGATGGATTACTCGCCCTTGAAAAGCTGTGGCTGTGGTTAAGTAACCACTGTCGTAGGGTTAATAGAGCCAACCTAGTGCAAGAGAATGAAGAACTCTCTTTTGTTCACTCTTAGGTCACACTTGCGGTTGGTGTGGTACTCCTGACAGTGGGGCTGGTGATCATGACAGTGGGCTATGCCATCCCCACTCGCATTGAGGCTTTCGGTGAAGGCGAACTGCTGTTCGTGGACCGCCAGGCCATGCGCCACAATCACTCGCTACACATATGTGTTCTGGTCGGGACGGGGCTTCTCACTCTGGGCGGGGTTCTGATGGCAGGTGGAATCCTGACGTCTAACTTCTCCATAACTCCCACAAAAAAGGAAGACTCAAGAGGAGAACGGAAGGGGGGAGGCAGAGTCCTGAGTGCAATGAGAAGCCCAGCAGACCCTGTAATGAAGCCTCCCAGTCCGGCCTCTGGTGAAGGAGTAGTATCTCCTCTTGCTAGGGATGATAAAGTTCAGAAGTGCTCATAAAAGAGCTGTTTGACAATGCCCGTTCAAGAGCGCTGTCAAAACAATCAGCAAAAGCTCCTTGTTTATTTCAATGAGAAATTTGGGAGTGTCTTTTTTGTGTTTGATAATTGTGTGATAAGAGCCTTAAATGATTAATTATTAGTAGAGCAAACCTGTGCCATCTGTTGTCCTTATATAATTGTCGTCGAAATAAGTTTTGTATTTTTCTACATTACGGTATTGATCAAATGAACAGCCACTAAGTGATTGCAAGGCAGCAAAAGAAAGCTTTTGAGTACAAATATTTTTTTGAAAGAAATGAATACTTTTATTCAGCGATTATGCATTAAGTTGATCAAAAGTATAGTAGTAAAGACATTTGTAATGTTACAAAATATTCTTTAAAAAATGTGGTTCTTTTGACCTTACAATTCATCAAAAAATCCTTAAAATCATGGTTTCAGCACAACTTTTTTTCAACATTGTATGTTGAATAATATGAAATGTTTCATGAGCAGCAAAACAGCATTTTGAATGATTACTGAAGCATCATGTGACACTGAAAACTGGAGTTATGATACTGAAAATTCAGCTTTGCCATCACAGCGAAATCATTTTAAAATAATTCAATTTGGTTGAATTCAAATGGTTTAAGAAAAGACCAATCACAATTCAATATGCAAATACAAACGTTGTCTAAATGTCCTTTGGACTGCTAACGTTTTTTAGCACAAGTTGGAATGGAGTTGATGTTATGTTCATTTAGGAAGAGGTTTAGAGTTTAGAGAAAGCCATAACCACAATGTTTGAGGAATAGCAATACAGTGCTGCCTTGCAAACACTAGAAAATGCAGGTCTGTCATAGAAACATGCACAATCCGGCACAAACCTACTCTTAAATGTCTCTATTTCTGGATCCCTGACATCTTTTCTATCAGATATTATGCTATGTGTAAGATATCAGGTAATATTTTTCTCTTTCTATCTTACTCTTTCATCAGCTGCAGTTAATTAGAATGTGAAAGGCTAAATGGGATTTACTGTACACAACACCTTAATTGTCTACAGTCTTATTGTCTCATCATGTTAATGTATTTAAATACTTTTCTCTAAACAAGCCCAATAAATCAATGTCAGCATACTTAATCCACTTCTCTTTTGGTGTATTTTTTTCTGAAAGATCAATCTCATCTACACCTTTTTATTCATTGATGGAGTGAATGAAATGAAAGCGACACTCACAAAGGTGTGATCTTTTATGAAAAACAGACATATCATTTCATATTGTAAAGCGTTGTCTATCTGTAGGTCGTTTGAGTGAGTGTAAATAGATGCAGGAAAGAGCGATGACTCATCCCAGCTCTGTTCCCTGCTTCCACAAAACTGTTCTTCCTCTTTCTTTGTCTCGCGAGGGCTCGCCGTGAGTCACCTCTCATATAACAGTCATAGCTCACAGTACGTGGGCGGTTAACAATCAATTAACCAGTGCTCCACACACGTAGAGCCATCATCAAGGATCGTTCACTCCTTTGCGGCTACGCTTACCCAGAATACAAGAGTGAGATGGGAAGAAATGTTGTTTGTCTTCAGCTTTAGGTCATGTGCTTGATGCCTGTAATGTGTTGGCAGCTTGTTAACACATGTTTGTTTAGAACAGCCAAATCAGATGAGCGCTACAGCGTGTTGATGTGTGCCTAGGTGTATTGAAAATAGGCCCTCTTCCATCTTTTTTAATGTTGGGAATAGGGTTTACTGGTTTGTCATGCTACCAATGGTGGTACATCTAAACTCTAAGTTCTAAGTTTATTTCTGCCTAATGAAATGTTTAACCAACACTTAAAAATAAAGGTTATTTATTGGCATTGATGGTTCCACAAAGAACCTTTAACATTCATGGAACCTTTCCACTGCACAAAAGGTTATATGTCGTGGAAAAAAGTTGTTTTTATATCACTAAAATGCTCTTTAGACTGAGAACTAATGGTTCCTTTAAAAACGGGATTCCAAAAATGGTAAATATATTGTAAAGGAGGCAAGCTAGTAAGAGCTGTGTGTGTAAACATCACTCACCTGGCCTCGAGAGTGTTTTCCCACACCGGTTTAAGTCCCACTCTGAGCGTGTTGTTTCAAAGAACACCACTCAAAAATTCTCTCATAATTTACTCATCCTATTCTGGATGTCAGATAGCAATTTTAAGACTTCACTCTAATACAATTCAAAACATTGCATGCAAAGTCTACAACAAACATGGCAAACCACAAACGGCATGACGTTTGATCATGTGATATTCGAGAACCAATGAGATTTGATGTTAACCCAAAGTATATTGCATGAATGTTTCAAACGTGTACAACCGAACTCACAGCCTTTAGTTGACCCTGTCCTTATACCCACACTTGTGGTTTTTGCACTTAACCACTTGTCTGTGGCCACTTGACAAATTTCCTGTATTTGTGTTCAAGTGGGCGAGAAGTCCGCAAGTGTGTGTAGAACTTTAGATTACCCAAGAGGACACACTTTTTTCACACTTAATTTACATATTTTTAATATAAACTTGCACTTTAAGGGTGTGTTCAGACTCTAAACAAACCAAAACAGGATGTGATGTCACAAGATACCACCCTAAAAATAACACAATGCTAGTCGCAATGTTGCCCATTACAGTTCGGTACAGGCATTGGAACTGCGTCTCCTTGAAGCAGAACTTTGATGTGTGCAACAGGAATTCCTACCACTTTTGATTCCTTTACACATTTATAAGCTCTTCGTGAGTTCTCAGCTGGTAAAATACAGTATCATGTACACACACAGTACACACATACAAAAAGTGAATTTAGGACCAAACATGTTTTGGATGTTTGGTAAGTTAACTTTTTCTCAAATTCATTCGTTTCTGAACATGACGAATGATGGGATACACAGCCTACAATATCAGTCCGTAGCATTATTAGAGATAGTGTGAATTTAGTTTGAATGGCACTGAGCTTTGGCATTTATCAGATCTGGGGCAGTCTCACTTCATCTTGTGCACGCGCTCAAGTGGCTAAGACTTGTAAGTGTGTGTATTGGGACAGGCCCTATATTCTTTCAACTTTGGCATATGTTTGAGGTATGTGGCTCCATATTTTATACAGTCTCTGTATACAATGAATTGGACTATACCCAAACAGCAACATAGTGCCGGCCCAGATCCGGCCCACATCTGGTACGTCCATGTGTACCAGATGCGGGCCAGATCTGGGCCAACACTATGTTGCTGTTTGGGTCCCAGTTGAGTTTATGGTAACACTTTATTTTGATGATCCCTTTTGAACATTCTGGTGACTATAAGTAACTTTGCAACTACATGTCAACTAACTCTCATTAGAGTATTAGTAGACTGTCTGCTTAATATCTGATAACTCTTTATTGTGATGGTCCTCCAACAGACAGTCTGCTGACTATAAGTAACTATGCAACTACATGTCAACTTATTCTAACCCTAACCCTACCAGTCTACTAATACTCTAATAACACTCTAATGAGAGTTAGTAGACATGTAGGTGCAACGTTACTTATAGTCAACAGAATGAGTTAAAGGGACCATCCAAATGAAGTGAAACCGAGTTTATTTTGGGTCCCAAAATAAAGTTTGGGTCCCATTGACTTTCATAATACAGATAGCTGAAACATTCTTCAAAATATATAGATATAAAATATATACATTTTTGTGTCCTGCAGAATAAAGAAAATCATGCAATTTTAGGATATGAGGGTGATTAAATGTTCACAGAATTTTTGTGTGAATTATCCCTTTAGGTCAGCAGGTATGTCAGTTTTTCAGTACATCCGTCACTCAGGTGCCTCACAACTGTATGTGAGTTGGAGTATCTAAGCTCAGGCTGCATGGAGTAGAGAGACAGGCCGATACATGGAGGGTCTGTGACACCAGAGCAGTCTGTTCAGTGTGAGGAAGGGGTGGGGAAATGAGACGAAACTGACACGCTCCATTGACTGAGCTGTGGAAAATGACTCACTGCTCTGAGAAACTGCACACAGCAGAAATTCATTGAACCCATGAACTCTTGGCACTGTTGAGTGATGCTGATATGCTCAAGGTTTCAAACCACAATAAAGAGCCTATTGCTATTTTTCCATAAAAAGACTCTAAAATGCAACATCTCTGATACTTTATTTAAGAATATGAGATAATTGAGGTCTATGACACTTATCCAATAAGTAGAACTGTTAACTGATGCAATAGCATGTAACATTACCAGATACAGTGATAAAAACCAATCTTAGAATATTTTTACATTTTTATTTTTGAATATGGAATATCTGACAAGTGCTGTTTTCTATATTCTCTAGATACTGGATTATGTCTGTATCTCTAGTAATGCAAACAGTATTTTGCACATCAATTTTTAAAACACTTGACAATTGTATTATTTATTATTATTATTGAATTCTATTAAATTATTTTTATTCATGATGCTAAAAATATTTGAGATGTTATTTTTGTAGAAACTGCATGTCATTCATTCATTCATTAATTAATAGCATGTAACATTACCAGATACAGTGATAAAAAACACTCAGAATATTTTTACATTTTTATTTTTTAATATGAATATCTGACAAGTGCTGTTTTCTATATTCTCTAGATACTGAATTATGTCTGTATCTCTAGTAATGCAAACAGTATTTTGCACACACTATACATTTTTAAAACTCTTGACAATTGTATTTATTATTATTATTATTGAATTCTATTAAATTATTTTTATTCATGATGCTATTTTTGTAGATACTGCATATGTCATTCATTCATTCATTCATTCATTCAAAGTGGCTAGTTAACAGATAATGAAGGAAAACATCCAAAAAATGGTCAACATAACACTTTTTCATAATTTGATGTCTTTACTAGTTGTGGAAAATGGTAATAATAAATTAACTCCAAACTTTTAGACTCCCTTCAGAACTGCCTTAATTCTTTGTGGCATTGATTCAACAAGGTGCTTTAAACATTCCTCAGAGATCTTGGTCCATATTGACATGATAGCATCACACAGCTGTTGCAGATTTGTCGGCTGCACATCAATGATGCGAATCTCCCTTTCCATTACATCCCAAAGGTGCTCTATTGGACTGAGATCTGGGGCCTGTGGAGGTCATTTAAGTATAAGAGTGAACTCAATAGATGAGACCAGTTTGAGATGATTTAAGCTTTGTGACATGGAGCGTTATCCTGCTGGAAGTAATAATCAGAAGATGTACACTGTGGTTAAAAAGGGATGGATATGGTCAGCAACAATACTCAGGCGTTTAAGCAATGCTCAATTGGTACTCAGAGAGCCAAAGTGTGCCAAAAATATCCCCCACACCATTAAACCACCACCAGCAGCCTGAACAGATACAAGGCTGGATCCATGCTCTCATGTTATTTATGGCAAATTCTGACCCTACCATCTGAATGTCGCAGCAGAAATCGAGATCAGGCAAGGTTTTTTCCAATCATTAAATGTTGGTGAGCCTGTGTGAATAGTAGCCTCAGTTTCCTGTTCTTAGCTGACAGGAGTGGCACCGGTGTGTTCTTCTGCTGCTGTAGTCCGTCTGCTTCGAGGTTCAATGTGTTGTGCGTTCATAGATGCTCTTCTGCATTCTTCGTTTATAGCGACTGGTTATTTTAGTTCTACTGCTTTTCTATCAGCTCGAACCAGTCCGGCCATTCTCCTCTGACCTCTGTCATCAACAAGGCATTTTCACCCAATCACCGGATATTGTCTGTAAAACCTAGAGATGGTTGTGTGTGAAAATCCCAGTAGATCTGCAGTTTCTGAAATACTCAGACCAGCCGTCTGGCACCAACAACCATGTTCAATCACGTTCAAAGTCACTTAAATCGCCTTTTTTCCGCATTCTGATGCTCAGTTGGAACTTCAGCAGATTGTCTTGATTATGTCTACATGCCTAAATGCATTGAGTTGCTGCCATGTGTAACGGATAGTTGAATAATAAGGTGGACCTTGAATGTATATAGTATAAAGTATGTAGGGAAAATAACTATATAGTTACAAAATATGCAGGTGGATAAGAGAGCAGCTGACAGCTGATCAAGTCCCTCATTTCATTTGTTCAGAGTCAGTGGCTTCTTCAGGCCACAGTGTGCTGTGATCACCTGTGATGTGACATAAAGACACACACCAACTATACACGTTCTGGCAAGCAATCACTAAAGCTAATTCAATGTTATGCAACGGTGAATGGAAATCTGTCTTCATGATAAGGGCTCTGACATCCACTGTCACCGCAAAGATACGGAAACTATTTTTCTGCTTTTGTTTAGTGACAGCCACATTTGAGTCATCACATTGAGGGCCATATTTAAATCTCGCCTGTCGTCAAATTAAAAAAAAAGTTTTATTGCAGCTAGTTCAGTATCTTTGAAAGACCCATTATAAGATTTCACAGTCGCACAGCCCCGGTCCTATTTGCCATCGTTGCAGTTTGTCAAACATAAAATGTTAATTGGATTGCTAAGTGAGAAATATCGCATCCAATAGAATCCACCTCCAGTCAAAATATTGGGAAAAAGCAATATTTCAAATGAGATTTTAATTTCGATAATCTTTTGAACTTTAATAGAGCTCGAGCCAGTGGGCATATTTAGATTACCACATCATTATTAAACAAAAGTGACACAAAACCATCAATTCTCAGTCCGTGACAGATAAACGCTTTCCACTGCACAAATAATATTAGTTCTGCCTACTGACGCCAGCTCTTATCTGCCTCTGGTTTATTGGGTTCACACTGCTGTCAGGTGCTGAGAGATTTGACAGAAATGTTTGCATATATGAATAGCGGCACACACATATATATGTTGGCAGATTCTTGGAGGAAGCCCGAGGCACGGTGAATGAGACTAGTCCATATCGGCGGTTTAATGAAATTCTCTCTGCTCATCAAACACAGGCAGAGAGTGATTATACATGGAGAGGGACAGACAGACGAGATGAAACGTATGCTTTCCAAATATCACCCTCCATATTCCATATCATTATCATATTAATGCCCGCCATAAGGATGGACACGTCGCGGTCGGACTGATACTATACAAACGTTTGTGGATTCAGATGTAGACGCAGTCATTTCTTCAAACTGTCTGTGATGCCATCATATTGTAGGCTTGTAGGATAAATGTTAATCTTTAGATTCAGTATTGGGTGATTTTTTTCCGCAGAGTCTTATAGGATATTCGACAGTTTGGAAATCTGAATTTCCAGAAAATGGAACACACAAGTTCACATTGAATTGGATAATTGGATAATTGATGAACATTACACACTTACTTAACCGAAGCAAATCAACACTGAACTGACTTGAGCTAAATAAATATAAAACTATTCTGTGTAGAGCTGCTTTACAGCAGAATTAATATTTGTCTAATATTTGAAGCAGCTTATTTTTTTTATAGCGAAGTTGCTTTAAAAACTACTTGTGTTGTATAAAGCACTATATAAATAAAGGTGACATGACATTTTGTACATTTTAAATGTAAATTTGTATCATTTATATCAGCGATTACGCCGTGGTCTTGTAGCTAATCGCATTGTGCGTAAATATCAATAATCAATAACATATCTGTTTTACAGAATGATCATTCATTCAGATCTTTACAAGACTGAAATATTTTCCATGAATTTAGTGCCAATGCTCTGAATAGTCCTATGTCAATCCATAGATATTAAAACTACAGTGAGCTGAATAAGCAAATGACCTTTCAGAATTCACATTTGACTTGCTCACACATTCTGTCAGACCACTAATGTGACTCTGCTCCATCCATTCATGTAAAAGGAAAGCGAAGAACAAAGAATTACACTGAGGGAGAATTTCAAGGGCATTTTGGCTAATTCAGATGACCAGGTTGCATAGCAACTTCATCCATTCAGTCCCATCTGAGTGTCAAATCCTGCTTTCCATGAGCCGTTTCAGATGATGTCATTATCTATTAACAGCTTTGGACACAGGTGGCAAAATGCTCCACTTTCAAGAACTCAAGAAGCAATTCTTAGTCTATTTTTACAACAGGGATGATGTAATGCTTTTTCTTGCGGTCTTTCCAGATGATTTGGGGCGTTTTGTTAATGTTATAGCGCCTCCCTGTGGTTCAGGGAAACATTCCTTTATGTAAGTTTCTCTAACAAATGACATCATGTGTTTACATCCTAGGCTTAGGTGACAGATCAGAGCGGAGTGGAAGAAAAAGGTGGGTGAGGGAAGAAAAAATAGAGCGAAAGGAAGAACAGAGAAAGAAAATGGGAGAAATGTGAAAGACTATACATGTGAAAGTGAATGAAACCAGTGAGTCATGGTCATCGAGAAAAATGAAGAAACAAATTTATCAGCAAGGTTAAATATTGCTTATGGCATTCTATTATTAACACTTATAAGCAATTACATTTTAATGTACACTCAGGATCTTGGGGTCAACAACAGGCAATAAAATGCGTTTTGAAACATACATGTAATAACGTGTTTTTTGTAAACAAATGTAATATCACTCACTTTATGTATTTACTCTACATTTGTGCAGTGTTGGGAAGATGTAAGGTGTTTTGTAAATTTATACAAGAAGGCCTACATTTAAAATAATAATAATAATCCTGAGCGGTTTCACGTCAGCATACAACCAGATATCATTCCTATTTATTTATTTATTTGTACCCTAGTGCTAGAAAGTGTCAACCACGACATCGAGTGCCAAAGATGAAAGGGTTTTTTAATTATTATTATTTTATTTCAGCAAACGTCATTTGGGGTCAAAATACCACAAATAGCTTATAAGGAAAAAAAATAATATTTTTATATATATATATATTTTTTTTTTTTTTTTTTGATAGGCCTACGACAAATCGCTCGGGCTCAGTGACTCTCTAAACTACTATCACAAAGAAAACCAGCGCAATGTCCTGAAATGATTCTAATTTACTCTTGAATATTGCGCCCCTTTGTGGTGAAGTCCTGCACTGCTAATAAATAAACCACTGGAATTTCGTTCTTTTTTTGGAGCCGTCAATGCCTGAGTAGTTGGGTCGTCTGTTACATATTATTCTTTCATTTTAAAAGGTCAGTAATAAAAGAGCACATTTATTGTACCCATATAGCAGTGAAAAAGCACTAAGGAGTCATTGAAGAAAAAAAGAAATTCATATAAAAGAAAAGAAAAAATGTATATGACTTTACAAACCAGAAAATAATTGTGTGATTTTAAACAGGACAGGCTATACCCGTAGTGTTGTGTTCTTAAACAAGCATTCGTCTTAAAGTGTCTCTGAACAAACGACACACACACGTCAGTTTAACAGAAAGAATAAAGGCATGCATAATTAGGCTACTTTTTTTTGGTCCATTGTAGGCTACTGTACATGTTCGGTCTACATCATTGTCTTCTGTGCAAAGAAAAGCCTGTGTAACGTAGGCTACGGCTGTATCAATGTCCTTATTTGCACATACATTTCATTTGAAGGCGGCGTGATTATCTGCGAATACACGTTGCTGCTTCATGTTCACTAGATTAAATATGTCCATAAAAACGTATAAAATCAATGATCCGCCTTGTTAAACTCATCACGGCGTTGCGCGCAGAAACCGCACTCATGCATGTTGTATACTAAATACCGTTAGTCATATTTCCCATGTGTTGGTAGTCAAACTCCAGCTATGACAGCATTGTGGGGAAAATGAAACAACACTTTAATCTCATGAATAATGCAGAGAAATGCTCAGAAACTGCTGACGTATTTTCGTACTGTCCGGCAGTGGCAGCCAATCACTACTCCGAATTAACGCATATACCTCACTTTGGTCATTTTTGGTTCAACTTTGCTTTTAAGACCGAAAGAACAAAATTGCTCAAAGGAATTTTTTTTTTTTTTTTTTTTTTTTTAACAAGAAATTTAAGTGCTATTGTTTTTAATGTACATATCTGTTACCATCTCAAAAATGTATTTTAGGGTTTCATGATGACCTTTTAATGTAATAGTGTGAATTTGTTTTAGTAATACCATCAGACACAGTTGAGTTACTTAATCTAGTGTAATAGGATTTATTAATGAAGGGATTCCTTTCGTGTAAAAACAAACCCGAGACATTTACAGGTTCACTCAAATTTTCTTTTTACCAATATATTTGTGAAGAACATGGTGGTATGCTTTGTAATATTGCACCTAAACACCCTGACAGACATCAGCCAAGACTTGTTTGGTTTTTTGCATATATTAAAACCCCACGCTCATTTTATAAAGGAAACAATACTTTCTGTAATAATCTCTCAAAAAAGAAAGAAAAAAAATGCAAGGCATTCAAATGTAGTCAGTTTGGTTTCCATTCGTAAGATATGTCAGACAACGAACCGTCTTGAAGATTTTGAACAGATCTCTGGGAAAAAAAAATCCCTGGGGTAATGTACCCAGATGCAAATTCAGATTCAACTTCAACGTCTGCCATCACCTCTCCTGCACACAGAAGTACACACATGCACACAAAAATACCCTTCCACACTGAGGGTGACAGGCTGTGATAGTAAAAACTGCTTTTAGTCCTGTTTCTTGCTGTGTGCAGCACTGTGAGTGTTTGGATCTCGAGGGCTGAAGTCAGCACAGAAGCCGTTAGATGAAGGCCGAGACTCTGAGGGTGAAGTGGATTCTCTGGAGTGTTGAGGGATTGGCTCAAGGAGACAGTGGTACTGCTCCACAAAATCAGGACAATTCTCCATAAACCGGCAAAAATCATCTGCCACAAAACATGGCATGTTTACAAGGTAATACATACCAAATATATGAAACCAATGTAATTACTTCAATTTGATGCAAAAACATGGACTCCATCTCATACATTCTTTTTTTGTTTTTTTCCAAGAAAAAAGGAAAACATTTCTACACATTTCTTTAGCATGCAGTCACAGTGTCCACTTTGGCCATTCATATTTTTTTTTTTTTGAATGTGCACTTCAAAACTTAAAAAAATAATTTATTCAATATTACATTGAAAGGTAATATATTTTATATATATTTACTAAATTGCAACTTTATCATTACAAATGTGTAAATACAAGCAATTATGAAATTACATGTAAAGATGTTCTTGGGTCCTTTTTAGTGATTCCCTCTAAAGTTCATTTAATAATATATATATATAAACTATAATATATTTTCACTAAATTGTAATTAACATGCATTTAAGTGCCCAAAACACACAAAAATGTATACAGTGAACTGAACAGTATATTATTTCTGTAATAAGTAACCTTGTTAAATATAGTTTTTTTTTTTTTTCATTATCACAAACTTTATCAGAGCCACATAGTCTTCCATCTAACTGAATGCCAAAAGATTAAATCAAATTCCAGACTACAGTTCAATGAAAAACGGAGGGGTAGTGGAGCGCTTCCTGGACTCCAAAGTTTGATTAAGATAGAGGTGCTCTTTGGATGGGAAACTAAATACTACTACTGTAGTCCACACTACAGTAATTCTCACTCAATATTATTTTACTCAGAATTGAAGTGTAAATTTCATGTTGTCTTTAATAGAAAATTTTATACCAATTCATTATAACTTATTGTAATTATAATGAAACGATAAGCCCCTCTAAAACTGTGGTTTTAGAACAGCATGATGCAGTTTTTCTTTTTCTCAGAATGCAGCTCAGCCAATTAAAATCAAGGACCAGAGAACTATTCATTGTATCATTTTGCTCACTGTGACCCCAAACAATGATGAAGTGAAGCCGATCTCAACAGAACACAAGGATTGAAGTAGCAAAGAAGTTTTAATTTCCTTGTTGATATTTTGTTTATAATAAAGCTAGCACAAAAACCTCGCAATCAAACAATCACATTCAACATGTAAATTAAAGTAAAGGGTCCTACCGAATGTGATCTTCCCTTTGTCTTGGCAATCTATGGCCCTGAAGAGATCGCAAACAGCAAAATCTCCAATGCCTAGTGCTGTTTTCAAAATGATGGCCAGCTCCTCTTCTACCACTGCGCCATCCTCCTGAGCTTCAAACATCTGGACACAAGGAAAAGGTCAAATGTTAAATGTCTCGCTTACAAATACATATTAATAACTATAATCTATTAAGCAGAATATATTATACTGCACATATAAGATATTTTAGAAACTCAACTCACCCTAAAGGCCAGTTTAATGGTCTCCAGATATCTGAAAGGTCTACAAACCACTGACAGGGCGATGACATACTCTCTCACATCCATCTTCCCATGCTGGAAACAATTCATTCAAATGTCATCACAGTCTGACAGACATAATGCAAACACATATCTGATTACCACTGATCTGTTTGAAATGCAAGTCAATTTGGTTTCCATACAGTCAAGCTCTAATAAAAGAACATTTGATAAATGTTTAACCTCCTCAAAAAGAGAGAAGATGTCCTGGACTGCTTCGGTCATGGATTTATTGAGGTACTGAGCAAAGCCCTCCAGATCCAGCCTGCTTCCACACATCTTATGGGCCCTGGAGGCTTCTTCATGCAGGACTTCATCAGTGACCCTCGTCTTCAGTCTAAGAGAGAATAATTAATTAATAACTTTTTTTTATTATTAACCAAATGTGCCATTGGCTGGTGAACTGAGAAAATGTACAACGACCACTACTACGTCCTTTTTTATCCCTGTGTTGTCTAATGAACTGCAAAGATACAATTATATATATGAGGGGTTAGTGAGGCCAGTAGGGGGCGCTCACCCTGTGGTCTGTGTGGGACCTAACGCCCCAGTAAAGTGATGGGGACACTATACTGTCAAAGAGCACCGTCCTTTGGATGAGACGTTAAACCGAGGTCCTGACTCTCTGTGGTCATTAAAAATCCCAGGAAGTGCTTCGGAAAAGAGTAGGGGTTTAACCCGGCATCCTTGGCCTCTGTCCATCATGGCCTCCTAATCAGCCCAATATATACTGATTGGCTCTATCACTCGGTCTCCTCTACACCAATAAGCTGGTGTGTGGTGGGCGTTCTGGCGCAATATGGCTGCCGTCGCATCATCCAGGTGGATGCTGCACATTGGTGGTGGTATAAGCGCTATATATAAATGTAACGCATTATTATTATTATTATTATATATCTTTAAAAGTATTGAGTACACTTGCATTTCTAGTCACTTTTTTTTTTTTTTTTTTAAAGTCTCTAGAAACTCTGAATTGTTATTTTGAGAGATGAATGTTGTTCCCTGAACTACTGTGTTAAAAGAAGAAAGCAAAATGGATCTAACCAGCACAGGGAGAGAAGTGGACGACCCAGAATAACAAGAGGATGAGAACATCAGGGTCTCTAGTTTGAGAAACAGACCCCTTACTGGTGCTCAGCTGGCGGATACATTGAACTGTACACACTAAACAGCTTTTCATCACTAACAGTGGAGAGAAGACTCTGAGATACTGGGCTTTTAAGAGTTTCAAAGAAACAGTCACATCTGACACTGGCAGAAAAAAAAGATTGAAAGACAGAAAAAAAAGGGGGCATGATGGGCAAAAGAACAAAGACTGAATGGTAAAAGATTACAAAAAGAGTATTCTAGATGAATGAATCCAAGTTTGAAGCTTTGAATTATAATGGGAACAGTTTGAAGAAGCAACCTACAGGCCAATAACACCTACGGGAAGCACAGCAGAATGCATGAGATTAAACTTCAGTTGAACCTCTAAATAAACTGACTGCATATGCTCTATGCTACATGTGGAGGATTCTTCTGAGTTTGAAAAAAAAACATTTTTGGGAAATATAAGTATTCATTTCTTTCTTTTTTTTTTAAATCTTCTTACACATCAAATTGATCAAAATGGACAGAAAATACATTTATAATGTTACAAATGATTTCCATTTCAAATAAATTATATCTTTTTTAACTTTCCGCTCATCAAAGAATTCAGAAAAAAAATTACCATGGTTGTAAAAAATGTTTTAGCACCAAATATGAATATTACAATGATTTCTGAAGGATCATGTGACACTGAAGACTGAAGACTGTAATGGCTGCTAAAAAATTAATCAATTAAAAAAAATGTAAAAGATGTTATAATAGAAACAGTTATTTTAAAATGTAATAATTTGCAGAATATTACTGTATTTATAATAAAAAAAATGCAGCCTTGGTGAGAATAAGAGACTTCCTTCAAAAAATTTAGAAGGAATCTTACCAAAATCGAGCCATTTTGATAGCCTAAGACTTGCTGCTCTGGATTTCACCCGTCCGTTCAAATTATTAGTGGACGCTAGTGCTTTATGCACTGGGCCCATAATCCTGCAGAGGGACGATACTGGTCTAGTTAATCCCATTTGCTAATTTTCTCAAGTTTAAGTTTAACAAACATCTGATCAACTATTCTAGAGTAGAGAAATAAGCTTGAGGACTTCTATTAGCGTTGCAATTATTTGAGTTTTACATTGGTTCATCTGCACTGCCTGTGGCTGTATATACCACCTTTGCTATTTTTTGTCAAGAATGTACAGAAGTGTAAATGTCTTTATTGTAATTTAATGCATCCTAGGTGAATAAGTGTATCAATTTCTTTAAAATATCATTTCAAAAGTGATTCCAAACTTTAAAGTAGTGTATGTCTCTTGTTTTATTTACTTACTTCACTTATTATTATTAATAGTAGTAGTATAAGATACATTATTAGACGTAATTACTGGCAATTCATTTTAATTTTTATTTACTTGCCAAAACCAATTTTGATTCACCTTTGATGCTCAAAGAATGTTATGGTTTGACCCTTATTACAGCAAGCCATGTTTGTTGATTGTATTTCCTCATCATATTCACTAGAGGGCAGCATGTTCACTGCCAGATAATAAGCATCAGTACAAACCAGCCCACTGCTGTACCACCAGTGTAAAATCAATCATCAGCCTCTAATCTAAAGCAAACAACGCCCATGTAAACTTCTCATTATGAGTGCAGTGCTGGCAGGCAAAGAGCTTTGATTTTTTCATCAATCAGCACAGCGCTGCTCATACTATTGAACGTAATGATCATTTATGGTGTGGCTCTACTGAAGAACCATAGATCAATACTGATATTTAGAGCCGAGCGGTGGATGAACGTGCTAATGGATTGATTGGCTGGATGGGTTGATTCAACCGATGAGCAAACCCACCACCGCATGTCCCTGAGACTGTCCTTCACTGTTATAACCTACTTAACTAAAACATAAGCACTGATTCTTTCAACCTACAAATTGAGAGATCAAGTATATAAAAAAAATTAAAAAAAATAAAGAAGTTTGCTGGTCTGCTAGACATACCTACAGACCACCCAAAGTCCATGTCCATTCAGAGATCATCTGGTGCACACTGCACAGAAAAAAAGGCTAGAGCTTTTGCAAGCTATAATCTGACAGACCCCCTTCAGGAACCACCGGAAAACTTTTGACAGACCCTCTTCCGGTAATTGTCATTGAAGCCTTGTCTGATCGGTCACAGCTTAGTCACTCACCAACTCAGGACATCCTCATGATAAGTAGGGTACCAAAAAGTTATGTTTAAAAGATACTGGGTTGCTAGCACTGCATATTATTCTTTGCTTTTAGATTCATTACTTTTGCATGGACAAAAATTCTTAATATAAATTCCTTAACAATAATGTACAGTAATAGATGAAAAACTCATCAACGAATGTGGAAATACTCTGAATTACACTTCTACTTTAATTTATTGATAACAAATACAGTAAAAACTGAAATATTATTACTATTTAAAATAACTGTTTTCTATTGTAATATATTGATGACAAAGCTGAATCTTCAGCATTATTACTCCAGCCTTCAGTGTCACATGATCCTTCAGAAAACATTCTAATATGCTGATTTGCTGCACTCTTCTTCTATTCATAATATTAATGTTAAAAACAGTTGTGCTGCTTAATATTTGTGGAAACCATGATACATTTTTTTCAGGATAATTTGATGAATAGAAAATAAAAAAGATCATAATTTTTTTGAAAGAGAAATCTTTTTATAAGTTCAAAGCATTCTTGCTGAATAAAAGTTAATTTTTAAAAAACCCATTAATTTCTTTAAAAAAAAAAAAAACCTATGAACGGTAGTGTATGCCACCGTACATGGTCCTAGACAACATGCGGTGGTGTTAAAACTTAAAACTACTGATCTACTCACCCCAAACTTCGTACCAGTCTGGCTAACTCCAGCAAGCAGGTGTGTCTAGGCAAACGCAAAGGGCCTTTGGCCATAGCAAGCTGGCAGTCCTCAAAGGAGTAATCGATAATGGGCAACCCGAGTGCCCTATGGAGAAAACACACAGAATGAAAAGTATGTTTTATTACTGATTACAGGACACTAAGGACTTTTAGAATGATTTGATATATAAAGTCCTGGTTTCACAAACAGGGCTTAGATTAAGCCAGGATTAGACCTTAGTTCAATTAGGACATTTAAGTAGCTTTTATAAAAATGCCTTCGAAAAAAACATTACTGTGTGCATCTTGAGAAAAAAAAAAAAAAAAAAAAATCGCAATGACATATTTTAAGATATGTCAGTACAAGTTGCTTTCAGTTAAAACAGCTCAAACATGCACTTTAATCTGGGACTAGCCTTAAGGCTGGTCTGTGAAACCAGGGGTAATAGGAATAAAATGTAAAGCCAAACAAACAGACCTCAAAGTTCTTTTGATCAGCATTAAATAGAGGGTATGCATTGACGTAACATTCCCGCAGGAACAACACGCCCACTCAGCCGGACTGAGTGGCAAAAGAGCCTGTTTCATGACTGGATTTATTAGGGGAAACTGCGAAAACGCGAGTAAAACCAACGATTATCAGTTTAAACTAAAGGTTGGACTTGATATAGTGTTCCTTACAACTTACCAAAGATCCAGTGATCCATAGATATTGACATGCAGCCAGGAATCGTGTTTCCTGACATTTATATGTGCCTGAATTCGACACCAGGGAAATACATACAGCATATTTGCCTGTGAACGCTTTATATAAATCTACAATATAGGTAGGTCTAAATCCATGTGATCACTTATATCAATGTTTATATATATATATATATATATATACACACAATGTCCAGCCCAAAAACTTGTATAGTTTTTGTCAGCGTTTATTTAAAAACATCCCAATTTTGCAGTATATAAGATAGAAGGTAAATAATTAATTGATGAGTTGTCAATACAATATGTAGGGTATGATTTTACCTCAAAATTCAACATATTGACACAAAATGATAACTGCATATCAATGTTTTGCTGTCTGGAGTCCAATGTGAATTGCAGAGATCCATTTGCTTCTCTTGTCAGATTTCTTGTCAAATCTATTTGTACAGTCAATCTCAAAGCTCTTTCCCATTTTAATGTTTTTCGGTACATTCATGCTGAAAACCAATGTTGCAACTTAGTCTTTTTGCCACTCAGTGGGCGTATCTGTGCGTAACAGTGACGTCATGTGCATACCCTTTATAAAGTGAGAATGAAATCCTTGTCATAAGTTTGTTAGGCCTTTTTAAATCCACTCACTTGGCCATGATGCGTCTCACATTGCTGGCAAACAGGGCTGGATCCTCCTTCTCTTCTTCTGATGGGGTATATGTAGGAAGATACTGAACAGAAAGAACAATTTTTTTTATTATCATACAGGTCCTTCTCAAAAAAATAGCATTTTGTGATAAAGTTCATTATTTTCCATCATGTAATGATAAAATTAAACTTTCATGTTTTATATTTGCTGCACACCAACTGAAATATTTCAGGTGTTTTATTGTTTTAATACTGATGATTTTGGCATACAGCTCATGAAAACCCCAAATTCCTGTTTCAAAAAATTAGCAAATCATGAAAAGGTTCTCTAAACGAGCTATTAACCTAATCATCTGAATCCACTAATTAACTCTAAACACCTGCAAAAGATTCCTGAGGCTTTTAAAAACTCCCGGCCTGTTTCATTACTCAAAACCGCAATCATGGGTAAGACTGCCGACCTGACTGCTGTCCAGAAGGCCATCATTGACACCCTCAAGCAAGAGGGTAAGACACAGAAATACATTTCTGAACAAATAGGCTGTTCCCAGAGTGCTGTATCAAGGCACCTCAGTGGGAAGTCTGTGGGAAGGAAAAACTGTGGCAAAAAACGCTGCACAACGAGAAGAGGTGACCGGTCCCTGAGGAAGATTGTGGAGAAGGACCGATTCCAGACCTTGGGGGACCTGCGGAAGCAGTGGACTGAGTCTGGAGTAGAAATATCCAGAGCCACCGTGCACAGGCGTGTGCAGGAAATGGGCTACAGGTGCCGCATTCCCCAGGTCAAGCCACTTTTGAACCAGAAACAGTGGCAGAAGCGCCTGACCTGGGCTAAAGAGAAGCAGCACTGGACTGTTGCTCAGTGGTTGCATGTCATTCGGAAATCAAGGTGCCAGAGTCTGGAGGAAGACTGGGGAGAAGGAAATGCCAAAATGCCTGAAGTCCAGTGTCAAGTACCCACAGTCAGTGATGGTCTGGGGTGCCATGTGAGCTGCTGGTGTTGGTCCACTGTGTTTTTATCAAGGGCAGGGTCAATGCAGCTAGCTATCAGGAGATTTTGGAGCACTTCATGCTTCCACCTGCTGAAAAGCTTTATGGAGATGACGATTTCAATTTTCAGCACAACCTGACACCTGCTCACAGTGCCAAAACCACTGGTAAATGGTTTACTGACCATGGTATTACTGTGCTCAAATAGCCTGCCAACTCTCCTGACCTGAACCCCATAGAGAATCTGTGGGATATTGTGAAGACAAAGTTGAGAGACGCAAGACCCAACACTCTGGATGAGCTTAAGGCCGCTATCGAAGCATCCTGGGCCTCCATAACACCTCAGCAGTGCCACAGGCTGATTGCCTCCATGCCACGCCGCATTGAAGCAGTCATTTCTGCAAAAGGATTCCCGACCAAGTATTGAGTGCATAACTGAACATAATTATTTGAAGGTTGACTTTTTTTTGTATTAAAAACATTTCTTTTATTGGTCGGATGAAATATGCTAATTTTTTGAGACAGGAATTTTGGGTTTTCATGAGCTGTATGACAAAATCATCAGTATTAAAACAATAAAAGACCTGAAATATTTCAGTTGGTGTGCAATGAATCCAAAATATATGAAAGTTTAATTTTTATCATTACATTATGGAAAATAATGAACTATCAAAATATGCTAATTTTTTTAGAAGGACCTGTATATGAATTTTTTTTTTTTATGGTCCCATTTAGATATTCTGTTGACTATACATAACGTTGCGCCTACATGTCAAAAAACTCTCATTAGAGTATTAGTAGACCATCAAAATAAAGTGTTAGCATATATATGTATCAAATGAAAATTGGAAATGTTGAATTGGTAACTAACTGAAATAAATAAATTTGAAAAGTACTAAAAAATAAGTAGTTGAAAACATAAAATATAAAAGCGAAAACTCAAAACATTATTTTAGTAAATAAATAATACTACAGTAACAACACTGACATTTAAACCAAAATGTGAGTTCTCACCTCTATTTCTACGTAGTTATGTAGCTGACATAATGTGAGCCATAAAATCTTAAACCTGAAAAAGATAATGGTATTTAATTTTAACTCACCAATATATACAAGCACATAAAACTTGACCATTACTCTACACCCAGAAGACTCTAAAGGTGGTTTTCCCTTGTAATTTATTTTCCATAAAGCAATACTGTCATTATAATATACTAAGAGGTAGGATAAGGGTATAGCTTACCCAAAAACTAAAATTATATTTTGTTTTTTTGTATAATTATGCATGTTGTTTATTCACCCTCATGTAATTCCAAACCTGTTTGCATTTCTTTATTCTGTGGGACATAAAAAGAGACATTTTGAGAGAACCCATTGACTTACATTGTATAGACAAAAAAAAATACATTCGTCAATTATCTTATTTGTATTCAGTAGAAGAAAGAAACTCAGGTTTGGAGTGACATGAGCGTGAGTAAATGATGTTAGAATTAAAATTGTTGGGTGAACTGTCCCTTTAAAGAAACTAAAAAGACTCACGCTCCAGGCCCTTGCCACGTCCATGAGATTGTATCCTGTCAAGGAAGTGAGAAGAGAAAGATGTAAATGAATGGGATTAGCATCTCAAACAAAAACATGAGTCCCTGTCAGTATCCACCTGAACAAGTAACTAGGCTGCACACACACACACACCCAAACTTGACCTAAACACTTGAACTTGACCTTGCTCCTCTGACAGCACAACCTTGACTCTAGGGTCCGTATACTTAAATTCCAGTAGCGATAAATGCTAAGAGAAGAGCCAAGTTTTCCAGGGAGTCTAAATGAAACCTGATTGCTGGGCTTGTATTATTTATGAAAGAAGGAGACAAAGACATTACAGACGAACAGACAAAAAGAGAAAGGTTTCAACAGTGGAACAAAAAAAAAAAAAAAAGTATAGCTTATTTGATTGGGCTGTAAAAATTACATGTAAAGTCTTCGTGACTGAAAACAAATAATCCACAGCTCCAGACAGTGTATGTGGATCAGTGACAATAATGACACACCCTTGAGGTTATTCTTACCATCTCATTAGGATACCGCAACAGCACAGGCTGCACAGGAACGCCAGGGATGAAGGCACCTGCAGAAAGGGAGGAACAAAAGGAGGGTAAACAAGAGGGAATCAGAGAGATCCTGTGCTTTCACCTCGTTTCACTCCAAGGGATGGGTGTGGCATTAAAACTATAGCCTGTCCCATTTGAAACATGACCCTTCTGTGTGACTGCGAACTTAAGTATCCAAATCCACTGACCTCATCCAGCTTTAGTGTTTTTAATATTCAGATATCACTGCAAACCAATAACTTGCTAACATTCAAGCTTTGCAAAATGGTACCTATTATAATGAATAATAATAAATAATTTAGAGGATTAACTGTTTCCATTCATAGACAATCATAATTTTAGGAGCTGAACATTCACTTAAGAGATATTTACATATTTAAAAGACAGATATATGTCTTTTAGTAAGGCGGGTTGAAACACTTTTGAAAGTGTTTTTTTTTCTACCACTACTCAAAAAAAGTACCCCCCCCCCCCCTGTCGAAGCCGGGCCTGCGTCTTAATATGGGAGTTGCTTGCCATTTTTGCTAAATATCCTCTTTTGTGTTTCACTTTTAAAAATAATAAAGTTAATGTTTTAAGCAATATATGTGCGAGTCATGTATACAGTCTTGTTTTCTCTACATTTCGAGCATCAGTCTGTGCCAGTCAAATCTCATCACTTCTGGGAAGGTTTAGAGAGATGAGAGATGCCCTTCAGCTTACAAGCAGCTCCTTATTACATGTTGTTAATAGAAACTGACCAACCCTCCACAGAGACTGAACTCACTCGCCTTTGACAAACTCAACGCAGCTCTTATACAGAGCAGGTCAATGCAAATATACTAAACACCCATCATTCATTTGCATCTTTCACCATAGAGATGGTCTGTGCTGTATTTGACTAAAGCTGGTTTCTTGTTTCTTTCTTTTTTTTTTGCACAGTTGCAGCTTGTAATGTAATAAAATGTAATGACTTTATATTTACAAATACAGGTTTTGAACAGTTTGGTAGTTTTATACAGAGCAAAATTCATTCATTCCCACAAAAGACAAACAGAGAACACAGCTCTAGACCTGCCTAAAACACATTGATCAATGTCCAGATATTACATCCGTAAAGGTCTACATCACATTTTGAAATCTTAACATAATGTCCACCCAAAGAAAGAAGGCGAGGGTTTAGAGAATTGTAGTGTTGTTGCCATGTCGTGAGATTCCAATGTAGGTTCCGAACGATCTACCTGATCATCTGCATTTTCAGAATCTGACTCTGGCACAAACTGATATGGTAAAGCCTACGACATTATTAACTGGTTGAATAATGAATTGAACTGGTAAGAAATTGATTACCACATAGTTTATTCAAAAAATCCACTATAAACATTTCTGTGCATCATCAAAAAGCACCAGAACTCACTGCACACATTCAAACTCAGATTATGGTCTTGTTTTTGTTTTGGAGAGCTATCTGGCTGCAGACCACCAGAGCTGATGTTGTCTGGTACACTGAGAGCTCCAGTATTAAAGGTTGTAGAGAGAAAAGTGAGATAGCCAGACAAGATAAAATAAGCAAGGGATAGAGAGAGGAGGAGTGGGGATTAGAGGAATAGAACCGATACAATGACTGACAGAGGAGAGGGGGATTTGAGGAGAAAAGACCATCAGACTCCACAGCGCACACAGGAAGTGGAAGCCAAGCGCCAGATGTCTCAGCGCTGTGGACCATGATGGGCTGCAGATTAGAGAGGGTACAAAGAGAGGGCAAACACCAAAGCACACATATACCCACTATAGATAGCTAAATATCAGCAAATTAACTTCAACAAACACTCTTAACAATGAAAATTGTGTTTAGTTGGCAGATATCAGAGGTGGGCACAGACAGTGTACTACACATACCAGGCTTAAATGCGATGAGACAGGATCTATTGGTGCATGTGCCCTCCGGGAATATCATGATCTGGAAACAGGCCACAGTCAGAGGAGAAATACCTCAGTACTGCTCTCACAAAATCATGATACAAAGTGGCCCAAAAATGTGTTTGGACACTTAAACTGTACGAATGTCATTACGTTAGATACAAAATATCAGATGTCTATGTGTGTTTGTGTGGTACCTGAGGCCATTTGCCATCAGAACAAGCTCGGCGTTTGATCTCCTCAACGGTCTTCCTCCGAGAGTCCTGATCAGAGCGTGACACAAACACAGGCCGAATGAACTTGATAAGAGCTAAAAATGGAGAAAGAGTGGAGGGTGGGGCAAATGAGAGAATAGAGGGTTACAGAGAGCAATAAAATATTTTTATTTTATTTTTTTACAAAAGGGCAAAATGGAGACCTAAAAAGTAGGCAAGTCAAATCTTGCAAAATGCTAAGAGTAAAAATTGAGATTTTCTATAATAAACAATAATTAATAGGCCCAATGCACAAAAAAGTCAGATAGTTTTCTTAACTATCTTTCCTTCCAAAAACATTTTAAAAAATCTTTGACCACAAACTTTGAACAGTTGAGAAGCGCTTAAGATAAAGGGGGAAATTCTCTTAAAATTCTCTTATCACATCTCATTTACATTTTCATTTATCAGACGCTTTTGTCTAAAGCAACTTGCAAATGAAGAGAACAAAAGAAGCAGTTGAAACAAACTACTGTTGAACCCAACTGAACAAAAGAGCAACAATATCTAAGTGCTGTGACAAGTCCCAGTTTGTCAAGCACAGTACACATCTCAATTGATCAGATGCAAAAGCTTTAAGGTGAACTAAACAAACCAAAGAGTTTAAATATTTGTCTCTTAATATTTTTTAAAAACGTACTCCCCCAGACTGGAATGTCTTTACTCTCTGCCTTCATCACTATTGACGCCATAGTCATGGTGACAGGGATGGCGTCAAAATAGGATGAGTGAGGGGCCATCGTAAGGATGGGTGCTTCACTAGGCAGAGCCGGCCGTCCCTTTACACGGACCCAGTGAAACCCTCCGGAAAACCACATGGCTCTCATGATGGCCTTTAAGGCCAGATCTACCAGCCTGGAGAGAGAGAAACAAACAAAAGAGAAGACAGAGACAAGGTTAGTAGGAGAATATCATCTGCTTCCTGACATTGCGGGGCAATTCAATTGCCTTCACAAATCCAACTGACTGTAGTACACCTCATTCAGCATTCAACATGAAACTGCATTGCAAACTTTTGTACTTCAATAATGTGATGATGCATTTCTTAATTCAATTACAAAAACAAAAAAAGCTGTAAAAGAGCACATTACAATAATGTAATAATGCACAGGAACATGTATATAAAAAAAGCCTATTCAGGATTCATTTAAGATTCATGTTTTGCTGTGGTTTTTGTTTTCACAGGCTAGGTTGATAATTTAACTGTTGGGATGTCTTTAGAGGAGGCTGAACATTCAGTTTTGAACTACCGGTAGTTAAGCCTTAGCTTTCTACATGGACTTCAAGCTAAATATTACCAGCACTAGAAAATATGTTTAAACACTGCTGGCTCATTAACACTGAAACACTCTCACGCACACATGCATAACCTCTGAAACATGCACAGTAGCGAAATATGTAGTTTCGTGACCTGTGCCTTTCCAGTATTGGTAATTGAGCATGCCTGTTCAAACTTACACTGTTGACAAACACAAACTTTTCCTCTCCACACCTCACAAGAACAAACTTGCGCACAATGGGATACAGAAAGACACACACAGACATACAAACAGACAGTGAGAGAATATAAAACGCCCTGTTGGAAGCTATCAGGTGATAGTGGAATGGAGACTGTGTGAATGGAGCAGTGATGTGACTCCGTGTGTGTGAGTAGGTGTGCCACACATACGTCATACACACAATACACCTCTCTTATTTTTAGCAGTTTAAAATTGTGAGAAAGCGCAAGCTATCAAATATCTGAGTATATTTAGACTACTGCTTTGTTCCAAACCCTAGTAATCAGTCTATGTTGGCAGCAAGCTTCTAACCAATGGATCCGCACAAGTGACTGAATAGAAACATTGTACATGGTAAGCAACTGCAGTAATGCTCATTCGCACTTGCCACATAATGCTCACCACATGAACTGAACAGACTCACTCAGTTAATTCCAAGATTTTGATGTTAGCAGCTAGCTTTTTTAAGTGTCCACAACCACAATGGATACGGAATTAAAACACTGTAGATGTGCAGCGAATGCATTAAAAGTTATAAGACACTCCCAATGTGAAGCTTTGTGAAAAAATAACTCAAATGTAAGAGTTATTATTAATACAGTCAACAAAATTAAAACCAAAAACATTTTCATTAACTAAAAAGAAAAACTAACATACTGTACATGTAACTGGGAAAACCTAAAACAAAACTAAAATACATACTCATGACTCTAAAGCTAAAATAAAAGGCAGCAAATTAATTTTCGATGTTGATACATTTCACTAACAATGACAGTGTGGAAACTAATAAAAAAAATCGAATAAAAAAAATGTAAACAATAATAACCCTGACGTAAAGCACAGGAGAGATTTGACGATCGCACAATTTATTCCAAAGTTGCGTCCGAAAACACACTCTTTGGAAGATCACTAGGGCTTGAAACAGATCTTAAAGGTCTTTTTATCTTACTTGATTGCTAGTAGTTACTAAGGGTTAAAGAAAATATTGATACACGCAAATATCACAATACTATGTTTGGCGATACTCTATCGATTTTCAAAAATACTGTATCGATATTTATTTGTTTACATCCAAGGTTTGTGTCAGTGGCTTTGTGTTCGATTTAAACCCGACCCCTATATGGCAGTTATATCAGAACATAAACTGAGAGGGAGAAGTGCAAGGAAGCATCGCTAGCGTTAGCATTAGTAAACCCATCTCACAAGAAGATAGAATTTTACCAGTTCCCAGCTGGGTTCAGAGCTGAAATGTGGACGCATTTTGCTTCCGCTATAAAGAAAACACTAAGGAGATATTTGCACAAGCTCTGCATTTCAGCACTCCAGTCACATTGCGTTTATTCATATAGTGTTGAATACAATATTGCTCTAAATCAAGTAGCATTACAGTATTAAATATTAAGAGGACTTTGCCCTTTCTGTAATATAAAACTGTGAACATTTAAAGCAAGATCAAATAATATATATATAAAACTAATATACCTAAAAAATCCTGCAAGCAATTTACTATTTTTCCTTTACATAGATTGCACAAAAATTAGTCACATAAATGTGAATGCAGATTCCACTGTTTTGATACATAATAGTTTTTTCGCTCAGGTTTTATGGATATGGGGGTATGTTCTTTATGAGTTTTTAAAATTAGATCTTCCAAAAAAAAAAAAAACAATATTGCAATATATCATCTTTCTCACAGAGTTGCAATCCATCACAATATATCATATTGTAACCCCTGTATCATGATACATTTCGTATCAACAGATTCTTGGTGATAGACACTCATTTGAATATGCCAACGGTTGCTGTAACTCATATCGCCTCAAATCCTCTCATTGAAAATGAAGGACTTACGATTTCTTTTTTTTGCAAATTGCAGTTTGAATGGCTCTGTTGGCCTTTTTTAGCAGTGTAGTCTCATGCAGAGGGCAGTGTAATGTTCTCGAACTCTCAAATCTGATTAACTTTTCTGATCTGTTACTCACCCCCTCCACCAGGATAGTGGTTCAACTGCATCCTCAGAACGGCCAACGGTAGCCACGAACGCAAAGGGCCAGGCCAGCAACATCATGAATGCAGCAAAGAGCAGACGGACAGGGAACAGTGTCACAGACATCACAGCTATCTGTGAGAGAGAGAAAGAGCGTGTTAGAGGTAACCAGAGGTTAAAATCCCAAATATTTTCACGTTGATCCAGAATTTGCCAGTATAGCTTTCAAACATTGCCATGGAGCTGGAGAACACAGAAATCGTGTATGAGGGTCATTTACGGAAAAAGATGGGAAACAAAAATATGCAGTGAGACCATACTGCATTTTGCTATGCTGTGCAAAACTTAGACATAGAGAGACTGGCAAGGAGAACATTAACATTTAGATTACTCAGCCCTAGTTAACAGACAGACAGGCCAATAGTTCCAAACTCACATTCAGCTCTTCTAAGCAGAACCATCGAGATTTCAAAGAAAGATATAATGGCTGATGTAATGGCTACATTAAGAGACCTAGTGTTTGAAATGCTTGAGAACAAAAGTATCAAGATATTTGTTTCATGACTTTAAGAGATAGTCCTAGATTATTTGCAGTTAATGATCTAAAGTTAACTTCAAACAAAGCTGACTATAAAGAATGAAGAACCCTGGTGCTTAATTTATAAAATGCATGTATGAACAGATTTAATGATAAATTCCATGGATTTGATCTAGAGATGCACCGATTGATTGGCTGGTGACCGGAATTGGCCGATTTTCACGCGATCGGCCGGTCAGTTATGCCGGTCAAATGCACTTGGGCGCCGCATGATTAACCTTTGGAGCGGTACGGTCCCTTATATGGGATTTATATTTCTGTGCCCCTGTGAATACGGTCTAATATTTAGAATGTTCAGTGACGTCGTGCCAGATTCAAACTGTGCTTTCGCGCGTTGGCTGGCGCTGAGCCAGAGTCGGACGCATTCAGCGCTGTCATATCACAACTATGCAGTGTTTTCAACCACATTATGTTTATTTTAGGTTTCAGACATTTAAATACACATAAGCACAAGTAAAACAATACATTTGGAGTTTGTAAAATACAGGCAGTTACAATATTTTAAATTTACGCGTGAAAGGGTTAAAGAAAAAAAATAGAAAATAAACATTTGAGTGAGCTGTAAAGTGGTTAGAAAAAATAAAACCGGAATCAGCTAAAATTGGTATAGGCAGGTCAAACTCAATGAAAAATCGGAATCGGCCTAGAAAATTGTAATCGGTTCATCTCTGATCGAACATTATAATTACCCAATCAATTCTGATGACTTTGTGACGCAATTGCAAATAGGCCTATGTCACCAAACACATTGCACAAGAACAATATGATTCGGATGTGCCATGTCATGTAATGCAGAATATCTAGAATAGTCTATCATGTGTGTAATTTTTAGGAGCTAGGGGATGGCATTTATGAGACATTAAACACACATCTTTGGAGAAAAGAAAAAACATATTACAATATTAAAAGAAATCGTAAGACCTTGATTAAACCGTTTTATTTCATTCCATATGATTAGTTTTTAATATTTTTTTCTGTTCAATCACAACACACAGAATCCAGAAATATTAGGCTATGCAGAATTTAGAGAAAATTCTAATAAATGATTAAATTGTTAAAATTGTATTTTATTGATTATACATGCTTTTTTTATTTAATTAAAATGTAATTACAGTAAAAATTGAACACTCAAAACTGAGGATTTTTAGGGTACCCAAATATACATATAAAAAAATGTGTGTGTCTACTAACATTTTATACATAGCAAACAGAAACATTTTACATTAGCATGATTCGAGATCACTGATTTCTACAAAGTTCACAATAACAGAAAATCCAATTATGCTTTTGCAATGCCAGAAATAAATGCGTATGGTGAGCCATTCATGACTGCACTAACAGAACCATTAGCTCAGAGCACAAGGACATCACATGTCACGCTTATAGGCAAAACAGGAAAACAAGATCACATAAGAAGTACAAGAGGGAACAGGAATTCCAGAGATTATAGTATACATGAAAGCATTGTACTGTAACAGTTTTATCCTGCAAACTCTATTCAATGTTCCTGAATATCCTGTGTCTGATCACACACAACTTCATGTAGTTCACCAGGCTTTTCTCAGCTGTACACTGGCTACTGATACATCATCGGAGGAGAAAGATTAGCTTTGCATTAACGTTTCTGATGACCTCTTGACCATGTTCCTATCAATGGTTTACATCTAAAGACCTCAGCTCACAATGAAAAGCAGACGTTTGTGCTTAAACACTCTTTTGACGTTCATGTAACAATTGGGATCCCAGACTCTAATGCTGTAGATATAAAATTAATAATAATAATACAAATGAATTATTTTCACATCAATTTTTTATTTGTTCCTGACCAAAAAAAAAAAAAACACAGTAGACAGATATTATTGAAGCTTTAACACTGTTAAACCACAAAGTACAGAAAGTAGCTGTGCACTTAAAAAAATATATATTATCTTGTCCAGAAATTTGACTCAAGCTAAAATATATTGTAAAAATATGCAACACAAATCAAAATAAACAACTGGAAAAAGTGTGAGAAACTACATTTTGTATGAACACATATACATACATTATATATTATATATATTACTTTATTTTTATTTTTTTTAAGCTAGCAAAACCTTGGTCTTCAATTCAATTTCCAAACAAGAGGGTTAAACTGGGTTCATTCTGGAGTATATTTCTCATGTCGTTTGCTTTAATTTAAAAATAAACATGCATAATAAAAAAAAGCTAATTAGTTCAAAAATAAAAAGCTTGGAGTAAAAAAAAAATATATGGACAAAAACTTTGTTGATTGCAGCTAAAAGCTACGATTTAAAAAAAAAAATTAGACTATCGCGAGAACCAATTACAAAGCAGAAGACAGGAACGAGCTCACATTAAGATCTGGAATGGTTAATGAATATTTAACCTGCCTGAGAGTATGTGCTTCCAATTTCCAAGAAAAATCGACTGTGACACGTGACACGAAAAGCGTGACTTTCTTGACCACTGCTCCATTTGTTGAGCTTAGAAATAGGTTATTCCTGTGTGTCTCTCATTCACAAACAATTAATTTGTAAAATGACACCCATCTTGTTAAATTTACTAGCAGTTAGCTATGACAACGGGCTAAGGTTGTCATCGTGAGATCAGAGCATCTCTCTGAGAGCGGTGATTAAAAGTGGATGGGCTCACGCGACGCCTCCATTAGGAGGAGATGAACTGTGTGGCTGGTTTAGTGTTTATTTATTTATCTACAGCTGCTGTCAACTCCTGCAGTGTGCCCTGACAGAAAGATTAAACTGAGCTAGAGGCTGAGGCAATGGCTCTCTTGGGAAAAGGAGGGAGCAGCAGAGAGCTAGAAGGAGCTAGTGTAAAATGTATTATAAGTGAAACACTACATACAAAAGCACTTATTCCCTATGGGATTAAAAAAAATGCATACTTACTTTTCCAACAGAAATGAGCTCAAATCATTTGCTGAGAACAAGAATTATACCCGGTCTCGACCGTCCCCACCCCAACCCACTGCATAATGTCCCAGGAGTGAGAGGCGCAGCCCTGATCCCAGCCTATAGGGTCCTGTTAACAGCCTCCCCCTCATGTATACTCTCCATCTGCTTCAGCCTGAGGGAGGATGAGGGGGATGTGCTGGTTAAGAAGCCCATCTCCACCCTAACCTGCATCTGATGCTTTTAGCAGCGCTGTCAAAGAGCAGGCGGACGATGCTTGAGTCTTTGAGAAGGGTTAAGAGCTACTTAGAGTCACAACGAAGCCTACGCAAGAGCCTGACCTCAAGGTTGTTAAGGTGTTATGGTGGTTGCTATGGCTTTCTCAGGGTATTCAAGGTGGTTGCTTACTGGTCCGAGTAAAAAGAAACCACCCTTAAGGCCCTGGTATACTCACGGCAAACTTCTTTTTTGTTATTCGCTTGGGTGTAAAAAGAAGTTGAAAATACCTGAACAGCGGTATACTGTTAGCAAACATCCCGACGCCACCCACGCTGCTGAGAGCGTCTTTTAGATGAATATATTAATGTACAAAATAAACACGACGTCGATATGTTTGCACGAGCTCTGCAATTCAGCTCTCCCGTCAAAGTCACATTGCAATCACATGAAGCCACATGCCAAAATACATAAATAGATAGGCCTACGTTTTTTATGTAAATGTTATACACGTTTACTAACAATCAGTTCAGGGTCAGTAAGAATTTTAAATGTTTTTTATAAAAGTAGTCTGCATTTATTTGATCAGAAATACAGTAAAATAGTAATATTGTGAAATATTATTACAATTGAAAATAACTTGCAATGCAATGGATTCCTTTAAAGGTAAAACATTTTTTTTAATTTTGCCGAATGCTGATTTGGTGCTCAAGAAACATTTCTTATTATTATCATCATCCATGTTGTAAACAGTTTTGCATCTTAATGTTTCTGCTTAATGATTCTTTGATTAATAAAAAGTTAAAAACAGAAGCATTTATTTGAAATAAAAATCTTTTGCAACATTGTAAATGTCTTTATTGCCTCTTTTGATCAATTAGTGCATCCTTGCTGCTAAAAGTTTTAATTTCATAAAAATATTTACTGATCTTTCTGACATAATACATAGTTTATTTTACCTATACAGTGCCTTCGCCCTGCGAAACTATTCGGGCCCCCTTGAACTTTGACCTTTTGCCACATTTCAGGCTTCAAACAAAGATATAAAACCGTAATTTTTTGTGAAGAATCAACAACAGGTGGGACACAATCATGAAGTGGAACGAAATTTATTGGATATTTCAAACTTTTTAACAAATAAAAAACTGAAAAATTGGGCGAGCACAATTATTCAGCCCCTTTACTTTCAGTGCAGCAAACTCTCTCCAGAAGTTCAGTGAGGATCTCTGAATAATCCAATGTTGACCTAAATGACTAATGATGATAAATAGAATCCACCTGTGTGTAATCAAGTCACAGTATAAATGCACCTGCTCTGTGATAGAGGTCTCTCAGAGGTCCGTTTAAAGCACAGAGAGCATCATGAAGAACAAGGAACACACCAAGCAGGTCCGAGATACCGTTGTGGAGAAGTTTAAAGACGGATTTGGATACAGAAAGATTTCCCAAGCTTTAAACATCCCAAGGAGCACTGTGCAAGCGATAATATTGAAATGGAAGGAGTATCAGACCACTGCAAATCTACCGAGACCCGGCCGTCCCTCTAAACTTTCAGCTCATACAGGGAGATGACTGATCAGAGATGCAGCCAAGAGGCCCAGAGATCTACAGCAGTTATTTGTTAAAAAGTTAGAAATATCCAATAAATTTCGTTCCACTTCATGATTGTGTCCTACCTGTTGATTCTTCACAAAAAATTCCAGTTTTATATATTTATGTTTGAAGCCTGAAATGTGGCAAAAGGTCGAAAAGTTCAAGGGGGCCGAATACTTTCGCAAGGCACTGTATATTGCACTATATTTGTCATTATAATTCTGGTGTAATGAATGCTGAGAACAAATTCATTTTGAGAGAAGCATGGCCATATCAATTGAGACTTTTTTTCAAGGTATAGCATACTTAACATATGCTCAAACCTCAACCACATACATGACAACAGACTTCACTTGTCAGACTATGTAGGGGCTAAGCATTGTAGGAGCCCTTACAAAACTCAATGACTCCCAGATGATCATTTAACTAAGCCAGAACCTAAATCTGCTTTGTACCACATGTATTGTATCACATTATACCAATAAAAGAGTGTGTGGAGAGGAGACAGCAGGAAAATGTTGAGTCTGTCTTGGTCAATTAGACTGTTTGCCATGCCATCTCAATCATGCATGTTTACAAGCCAAATGACTCTTGTAAATCATTCTAGATCACATCAACTAAGATCAGTTCTCGCTGTGAGCACTTCACAGCCACGTACGCTTGAGGAGATCAGCTCTTGCTTACTCCACATTCCCTTCGGACCACCATCAATATAAGGATGCACCGATATGAACATTATAACCGATATATTCGCTAATAAATCTAAATCCGAATTTGTATATAATTTTTGAGAGCCCTCTATGATTAAAATTCTAATCATATTTCAAACAATTCAAAACCATCATGGCCAACAGTACGCATCCGAAGTGTCTCAGCTGAAAGAAATAATCCATTTATTTGAAAAAATTATTCTCTCTTCCCTACCTCTCCTTTCATTCTGCAAAGATCTTACTTATTTTGTCCTTCTTTCTCTATACTTTTATCTTTACAATCTTCATCTGTTAGGTACAATACTATGAATTTTATTTTAAACAATTTACTTAATAAATTTGTTATTCCTTATTCAGATTTGATCTTTGATACAATCATTGCTTGTCTGCCTGGATCCCACTGTACCACAACATAAGCTCTACGCTCACTGCAGCAAACACACTAAGACTTACAATACCTGTAGGCACCGTAAAGTGACCAAGCTCATAGTTCGAGCAGTTACAGAGAATCTGAGGAATTCTGCTTGTCTTAGTTGCTCAAATATACATTACGTAACTGTAAAAAAGCACTAAAGGAACACTTGTCGTGCATTAAGCAATGCCATCAAAAACAACAGAAACCCGAGTGAGCAAGAGTGGGTTTACGTGATTGAGCATTCATGCAAATGTTTTTACAAGCCTACTCGTGATATTTCTATTGGTCTTCATTGATTTTACCAGCTTGCCACTTGACTGTCAGCAAGGCTTATAACATTTTAATGCCAATAGCTCTCTAGAATAGATTTCTGAAGAAGTTTCCTCTCATTTACAAAAGCCGGCAAAGAAAAGGTATCACCTACTTTCACCGATTTCCAATATGGCAAGTAGATTTATTAAATGCTATAAATAGATGTTGTGCTTTTTCATAGTGTTTCTAACCCTAATGCCTATTAAAAAGATCTTGCATAATACCACAAAGGTCCATTTATCTTTGAGTCTGATGCATATGGAAATCAGATGAATCATCACTGCCTATTTTGGATCCTTCAAACTTCAAAAGAATGTTATATTAGAAAATAACAGTGGACAAATGGAACCAGAGAGAGAGAGAGAGAGAGAGAGAGAGAGAGAGAGAGAGAGAGAGAGAGAGAGAGAGAGAGAGAGAGAGAGAGAGAGAGAGAGAGAGAGAGAGAGAGAGAGAGAGAGAGAGAGAGAGAGAGAGAGAGAGAGAGAGAGAGAGAGAGAGAGAGAGAGAGAGAGAGAGAGAGAGAGAGAGAGAGAGAGAGAGAGAGCATACACTGCACTATTTCCTAACCAATTATCTGAACTCATCAGATTTAGGAAATGTGACCATACTTGTCCCCTTGTCTCTCTGCTGAAATGTGAGGATAAGTGGATATATTATCAAATCAGTGGCTCTGGTGGATTTCCTGCCTGATAGCAACTGATGTCTTTGAGAGGATCGAGATGACAGTTAAACAGGGAGAGCAGGACTTGGGGAGGCGGGTGGTTGACTCCTATTACTGCTGCTTGACGCTTGACTTTTGTCAAGTCTCAACATGAGGAAAGTGGTGAAATGTTATTTAAAGGCGGAATGAAAGAAACAGAATGGTATTTTCTTCCCTATTATATTAAATGGCCTGTGAAATCCGTGCTTTCAAATTCTGTGCATGAAATCAATCAGTTATGGACGATCCTCTTGTTAGTTAACATTCTTAAGTCTGAATCAGGCTTGAATTGGTTTGAAATTGATGGTATCCTTAATATTTACACCTGAGCAGATGAAATTCTTGTTTTGGTTAGTGTTAGGGGCCTGACATGTCCGAATGAGCTTCTCCGCTAAGTCGTGCCAATCACAACAGACTTGGCCAGCTAACCAATCACAGCAGCACATTGTATATTTCAGAAGGAGGGGCTTCATCGAAAGAGGAACTGTTCGGTGCATTCAAGGTGCTGCTGTAATGTAAAATATGTGAAAAACAATGTATTTTTTGAACAATCAAGCATGAAAGCATATTCTAGTGCTAAAACAAAATCAAGACTTTGTAAAAGGGCATAATAGGACCCCTTTAAAGATTACGAGGGCAAATTATTGTTTGTTTTTTTAAATAATGATGTGCACGGATAAATCATTCATAATAAACACGGCAACATTCTGTAAAAAAAGAATTGTCATGTTAATTTTGATTTCATGGTGACTAATAATATTGATTATATTGTTACAACAGCACCTGTCAATAGTTGAGATCTATTAGGCAGCAAGGGAACAGTCAGTTCTTGAATTTCATGTGTTGGAAGCAGGATAAATTGACAATCAAAAAGGTCTAAATGACTTCGACAAGGGCCAAATAGTGCTGGGTCAGAACAGCTCCAAAACGGCAAGTCTTGTGGGGTGTTCCTGGTATGCAGTGGTTAGTGCCTACCAAAAATAGTGAAAGGGACAACGGGTGAACCGTTGTGAGGGTCATGGGCAACCAAGGCTCTAGCAGCGTTTCCATTACCCTTCAAATTGTGCAAATTAAACTTGTGATTTGAAAATACGCCCAATGGAAACACGTACAGTTCACAAAAACTCCCATTCAAAAAAGTGTTTATGCTCACATGAGGTGGATTTCAAGGCAATTCGAAAAAGCAATATTTCGCAAAACTGCAATGGAAACCGTTTTTTTGTTGTTTAGTCAATCATTCTTTAAAGAAGGTGCGATATGTTTGGACAGAAGATGAGACAGAGTTATTTTTTAAATGTGGTCGGCATATCGTGCATCGCATTTGCATTAGTGACAAAAAGTATTCTCGTCGCTTGATAAACTTAAGGTTGAGCCACTGCAGTCACTTGGACTATTTTAACGATGTATTTACTAACTTTTCTGGGCTGGCAGATGCAATTACCTAGCAGCCTATGAAGGAGTGAGCCAGTTCTCAGATTTCATCTAAAATCTCCTAATTCGTGTTCCGAAGATGAACAAAAGTCTTATGGTGTTGGAACAACATGAGGATGAGAAATTACTGACAGAATTTTAATTTACCCAAAAGTTAAAACAACTTACTAAAAATACAAAACATCACAAACACCATAATTACTCAGAATTGGATGGATACACATGCCATAATCAAGCTTCAGTCTATCCATACAGTTAGCTAACATATTAAAACAGACTTATTCTCTTTTCAAGCCCAGCAAAGGGCAAAAGCCTTTCATAATATAACATATCAATTAAATATTAATCCATGTGCAGAGAATTATTAATTTTAGCATTCACCCTGTGGCATGGGATGTCCAGCTCCACAACAAAACACTAAACCCCCCAAAAACACAAATGCTTAAGGAGAAATTATTTTTCAGTGCTACTGTGCATCTAATACAATTTGATTTTATCCCTGATCTGCATATCAGGGATCTAAGTTTCCGTTAATTTTGTGAAAATAATTTGAATGAACAAAGAGTCATTTCCAGCTGAAGAAACACATAATGCAAAGGCTGTATCCATTGAAATGTCCGTGAATTTCCCCAACCTAAAAAAAAAAAAAAAAAAAAAAAAAAAAAAAAAATCACACTTTTAAAATTGCCTGATATTTCCAGGTTTTCTAGGACAATGGTGACCCAGTGACAGGAAATGAATAACGCTTTTCATGCAAGTGATATCGGAATACCAATGAAAAACGATATTCTGCACTATGGGCATATTTTGTTTGTTAAGTCTCAAGTTAGAAAAGACAATAATCCACTCAAAAACAGCTTTGTGTGAGATTTAGATTATAAAAGATGCCTTTTTCTACATACCAGTGTGAGTTTGTTTATTTAATTTCATTTTAGATCCCAGGAACTGGCTCCCTGGTTGCACTGATCCCTTGTCAATTCTGATCTTGCCACAGACCCAAACCCGGTGGGCAGGCAGGCAAACACGACCTACACACTACACTCAGTGTGAATACTATAACAACAGGCTGTTCCACTACGGAAATACATTGGACAGTCTTGAAATAACGACAAACTGAGTAACAGAAAACCTTGTACCTGTAAATCTGTATTTCAAACAAGGTACACCTGGATTCTTTTCGGTTCACTTTGAATTAGGAGACCCCCACGTCAAACCCCATGTAGATCAGCACTTTTGAATCTAACAATAATATAGATTTCACAACTGTAAAGAACAAACAAACATGCAACTGTATCCTGAGAAATGACGCAAGTAAAACAACAGCTAATTTTGACATTTAACATGCAGAGTATCTACACCTGCTTAAAGATTTTAACCAATCTGTCGATTTGGGCACACTCAGGACGATTTTTGGCAGATGACGCACGACGAGCCTAAACAGATCACATTCAGCGTGCTGTAACGTGAAATAGCAACCATAATTTCTTGGTAAACGGTTTACTCTTTCTCCAGCGGATATATTCAGTGAGGAGGAAACATTTAAATCGTGGTTTATAGTTTACAGTTACTTTACCTTGAGTTTCTGCAGAGGAGTAAATCTCAACTCGTGAACGAAAGGATTTTTGAAGTGTGCTGAAACGCCCGACTCTCCTCCGTCCACCGCCGTGTGTAGTTTTCTGTTAGGGATCCTCATGCTTAAATAGTAAACATGTATCTCTTAAAATAATAATAAAAGGAAAAGCAAATGCGTCCGCGCGGTGCTGCTCTCATATACTAAAGAACTTTTCTGATTTTCCTGGTCTTACGTGCGCTTCAAGTTGATTTTAAACAACCAGCGTTCGGCTCCTCTTTTGACGCTGTCAACTCCAGTAATTTACCGAGCGAGCAGCCAGCGTCATGCTCGTTTTAATTGTGCGCATGCGTGATAGACGCAAGTTCTGACATCATCCAAACACTGGATTTTTTTAACGATATGGACTGGAGGATGTGTTATTTGAACAATTACTTGATCTTCTCAACTTTTCTTTTTTTGGTATAATTTGTCTTTTTCCACCTGTTCTTTTTTTATTATTACTGACAGTAGGGCTACAGCTTAAAATAAACAAACCAACAAAAACAAGGAACTCTCAGTGCTTTTCATAACAGTTAAGTTCCAGCTCTATTGTCTAGAGAATCATTTACATGCACGTGTTTAACCCGTTGGGATGTTGTAAACATAACAACTTTCCATAGGCGACCACAGCTGAGGAGTTTGTGAACGTTGATCAGTATTGCGTTCAGAGCTCAAACAAGGATTCTACGCAAGAATCATATTTAACACAGTCTACATATAATTTGAAGCTTAACAGTTGTCCTTTCTTTTGCATCATGTTTTCAAACTAGTTTCCATTCATGCATATCTCCATTGAGAGCGTTTTATATAAAATTCTGAGAATAGAAGTGTGCATGTTAGAACTTGTTATATAGGCTACAATAAGAAAAGACAATAAGAAAAGTCTTTAGGTTAGGGAGAAACATTTGAATCAAATCTCTTGACAGGAATGTAGCATCGCCCCCTGCTGTACAAATATATTCCTGCTAACTGGGATAATATACTGTATTCATCCTCATAAATCCAGTTTGCAGTAATGAAAAACCAGGAAATATTAAGAGATCTTTTAATTTCTTTATTATTATTAATATTCTGGACCTGGAAATGTCAAGCATGTTTTTCTAGTTATGCACGTTGACATTTCAACAGCCAAATATTCCTTAAAACTTGCTTGCCAGACCAAACCAGTTTATAAATAGCTGTGCTTGATTCATTGGCAAAAGTCTGGATTTTATTATTTTTAATAAGCAACCTCTATAATATTCAGTGGGTTTACATGCATATTTAAGGTCTGAATTAGGTTAAGGTAACTGCTACTCTCCTGAACATGTGAAAATATATGGAGAAAAAAGTGTGAATAATTCTTAAAACCTTTGAATCTTTCCAGATGCGGATGTCGATATTTATTAGAAACTCTATGATCTTTACATGCTCAAATACATAATTCAAGACAAGTGATTCTCAAGTCTTCATTTGAGAAACAGCCAGTGGCATGAAAACACACATTGAGGTCTTAATAAATTCACCCCTGCCGTTGCTTGTGTCTGGGGTGGGATTTGCAAAAAACAAACAACCTTCCACGGCGGCGAACGAAAAAGCAGTCTTTACAGCGTCTTTTAAGAGCTGTTTTTGTCTTCATGCCAGCAGATGGTTGAACACACAGGAGCTGCTGGCATTGTCCAAGCAGGGGTGAGAGAAAAGCTGTGTCTGGCTTGCACACTGGGTTGAAGAATCTCCTAAATTGCATTGTTGCAACTGTGATGGTGGAGATACATCTCTGTGAGCCTACTGCAGGTAAGGACCAGGAAGCAGCACATCTGGCAACTTGGGACATCTGCCGAGTCAAGGAACCAACAAGACAAGAGAGCAACAGAGGTGCCATGGTGTCAACACCTAGTGAAACAGAAAATACAAGATATAGGTGTGACCCTGAATTGAGCGACAAGCATAATTTAAAATCAATTTCCAGCTCTGTCCAGAAATTCAGACAAAAGTACCATATTTTGCATCATATATTAAAAACAGTACCTGTTGCTAGCTGCTAGTATGATCGACTTAAAATTAAGGAAATTACAAAAAAAGTCAAAATACTTATGTACTAATAACAATATATTTTAAATTATCATGGTATTGACAAAAATACACAATTACTTACATTCTGGATGACTGGTGACTTATGATTTTATAAATAATTTAAAATATCAATTATATCTGAAACCTTAAAAAAACCAACAGTTGGTAAAATACTGCCTGAACATAATAGTAGTGTTTCTTTTCTTATTTGAACCCATACACAGTTTTGAGTTATGATCTGAAGACAGGTACATGGAATGATAGATTGTCATATATTTGAGAAAATATAGAGGAATTGAAATGTTAAGAACATTCAAGTAAGTTAGTCATCTCTGATTAACTATTTTGAAAACTAAAAGCTAGATTGCTAAATTACAACTGGCATTTATTTCATTCTGTCCTTTTAGTTCGTATTCAGAGCTGCATGCTACAATTTAATACGAAGTCTGGACTAACCCCATTTCCACACATATGAATTTACTGAGAGTATTATGTAGAGGGCGTCATTACAACAAATCTGGCATAAAAAATAGACTGAGCACTTATATTAGTGGACCGCTAAGTTAACGTTAACTAACTTAACGTTTGCTTGTTAGGCTGAACGCTCTCTCTTCAACGGCAAATACATGTGTTGATTTTAATACAATGATTACAGTCACATACAAACAAAACGTAAGCATCGCGTACCTGTCTGGATATACCGATAGAAACGTGTATAAATCTATTTATTCCTTAATGCATCAATGTGAAGGTAGCCTGGTTGCATGCTTCAGTCGTGCGGAAACTGTATAATATACAAGTTCCTGTGACGTAATGACTTTCAGGAAAGTCATAACGTACGCATGCGCACAGTACCCTTATTGGAACCTGGACTCAAAATTGTGAATATAAAGGTTTTGTTATATGTTGTTGTTGTTTTTTTAAATAGTGGATTTTCTACATACATTCCCATTATATTTTGTAAAGGGAAATTGTTTAAATGCACAAATCAAAGAATTTCGTTGGTTTCATAAAGGTTGTTTTCGACCAGCAGGGGCCAGCAGTGAACCAGGAAGAGTTTTCACACACACAGCAAAGGAAAGGCTGCTGGGTAATAATTACAGGCAAACATGGCAGCCACCCTTCCAAGGATCTTGTCCTTCGGTAAAAACACGAAGGCTCTGCTCAATAGCATGAGGTTATCTGTAGTTCCAGTCCAGCAATACAGTGTACCGGTTTCTAATTATGGAGAAAAAGTGACTCACACGGGACAGGTGAGGCACAGTTTTACAGTCTTTTAAGGATTCAATGCACGTATGTTTATAGTATTAGCATTTGTTGTGAGAATTGACTCTCATATCTTGCTGTTAATGATTGGTTTGTGCAATTAATGGCAACTGAATGAAGGATGCTGCTGCCTCTTGCCAGTGTTATGATGGGACTGGAGTGATTCCATTTGCTGCTTGTTTTTGTTGCAGCTCTATGACGAAAATGATGTGAGAAGAGCTAGATTCATCGGTAGAATAAAAGAGGTAAAGATAACTATTTACATACAGACCCTCTTAACAATTTCCATACTGTACTAATCTACTCTAATGTAAAAATGGTCTTAGTTTGTTCATTCATGGATCTTTTAATCTCTGGTGCAGGTGAATGAGAACTTTGCAATCAACTTGGTTGCAGAAGAACCAGTGTCAAATGTAGAGTCAAGAGTGGTGTCCTGTGATGGAGGCGGAGGGGCTCTCGGCCACCCCAGAGTTTACATCAACTTGGTAAACATGTATTTTATAACAGTTTCTGAAAGTGAGTGAGTGAATGAGGTTACCTTATAAACAAAGCAGCAAAATAAAAAATATGGATTTTTTTTTCCCTTTGAGTTTTACTCCCAGGAAACATCTGAAATAATTTAACTCCATATGGTTCACATTTTTTAAATAATATGTGACCCTGTACCACAAAAGCAGTCACGTGAGTCAATTTTTTGAAATTGAGATTTATACATCAAACATCTGAAAGCTGAATCCATTGATGTATGGCTTGTTATGACTAGGACAAATTCTGGCCGAGATACAACTATTTGAAAATCTGGAATCTGAGGGTGCAAAAAAATCTAAACATTGAGAAAATCGCCTTTAAAGTTGTCCATTTATGTTTGTGATTGTGCTGCATTCACTCACAAAAATATTTATTTATATATTTACGGTAGGAAATGTACAAAATATCTTCATGGAATATGATCTTTACTTAATATCCTAATCATTTTTGCCATAAAAGAAAAATTGATCATTTTGACCCATACAATGTATTGCTGGCTATTGCCACAATATACCGGTGCTACTTGTGACTGGTATTGTTATCCAGGGGCACACATTCATTTGAATTAATCGAATGCTTAGAGATTAAAACTAAGTGTGTCTTCATGCTGCATGTAACATTTATTATTTCATTATGCATTAATTAATTCAACCGTTTTACAGGACAAGGAGACCAAAGTTGGCACTTGTGGATACTGTGGGCTGCAGTTTAAGCAGAAGCATCATCACTGAAGAACTGTCTTTTGTTTGTGTGGGCTATACATTATTCACATTTAAAGATATCTTATTCCTTTCTCTGTAAAATAAAATATTAGTATAATATAACTACAGAAGCTGCAGCGTTTCATTGCCTCTTTTTTAGTTCTTTATTTTCTGGTGTCTTTTGCGCCTTTCCAAGCTTGCGTCTCAAGGTCGCCAAATCACGCACATGATTTATTCCAGCATTCACAGACAGAGGGCGCACATGGTCTTTTCAAAATGCTATCATCACTTAAAGGGGTAGTTCACCCAAAAATGAAAATTCTGTCATCATTTACTCACCCTTGTGTTGTTCCAAACCTGTATGAGTTTCTTTCTTCTGTTGATCACAAAAGAAGATATTTTAAAGAATGTTGGGAACCAGAGAGTTGACAGTAGCCATTGACTTCCATAGTATTTTGTTTTTCTTACTATGGAAGTCTTCCATCAACCGTCTGGTTACCAGCATTCTTCAAAATATATATTTTGTGTTGATTTTTGGGTGAACTGTCCCTTTAAAAGAATTAGAATGTAAATGTAATCTCAGCACTTTTTAGTAAAGTGTTTTCAGTGTATTTTGGGTCTTATCTACTGTATCTGGTTTTGATGTCACTACCGGGTTCAGCTTACCTCAGTGATTATTTAAATTAAATCATATTTTTCATATCTGTAAGTTATGTTTTCCGTTTGAGTGAGTAATTCTATAAAAAGTTCCTTTGCGGTTTGGTTCACTGAATTCAGACAACATATGTGCAAAAGCATGAATGTAATACATATGTGCCCTAAATGATCTGACAGGTCTCGTGCATAATCAAATAGCCTTCTGTCGTTTAGCACTGAAATAAGACCGGTCAACTTCCAGTTCGCATACAAAAATGTACATTTTCCTGCTCCGACAGTGTACTCTGTAGGGTAGATGGTGGTCATTTTACTCTCAATGATATTTCTGAAGCACATAGGGCTAGGCGGGGCTTAAAGGAATAGTTCACCCAAAAATGAAAATTTGTACTCACTCTCATGTCGTTTCAAACCCGTAAGACCTCCGTTCATCTTCTGAACACAAATTAAGATATTTTTGATGAAATTCAATGGCTCACTTTGAAGGCCCAGAAAGGTAGGAAAAAACATTGTTAAAATAGTCCATGTGACTAAAGTGGTTCAACCTTCATTTTATGAATCGACGAGAATACATTTTGTGAGGAGACTCATGATCTGTGTTTATATGTGAGCATTAAAGACTGGTGAACCTAGCTGAAATCAGATCGAATATCTCCCATCCAAACTGAATTGTTGAGTTAAACTGTACACAACGGTAATCATATTTTTTTTAAAACACGCCGCCACTACAATCGAAATGACCATGTAGTTACTAAAGCTGTAAAAATATGACATTGTGGTGTCTATTGATAATGTTGCTATTAGGGTATATGTTGAACGTCGCGTGACCAAATTGGAACCCTGGTCTCATTGCATCCGCTTATCAGAGAAAGTGTTAACAGCAGGATGAACTGACACAATGTCTATTATGGACTTTTAAGGTAATCAGCTAACCTACCTAGATCACTTTGTTATTGGTGTTTTATTCTATTTAAATATCTAAATGTTATAATATCTAAACTCACTCCCTATCAATCTGCATATGCGAGTGATATATGCTCATCTTTGCTCGCTCCTTATAAGCTATCTTGAGTAAAACAACTTTTCTTTTCACGAAGCACATACAAAAGACCTGGACCAGAAGCGATCTGTTTTACAGAATGCAGAAGTTAATTTGCGCATAACCCTAGCCTTACATTAAATATTGGGTAATTTAAAGGCAAAAAATTACTTTTATAGAGGTTGTTTTGTAGTGCTTAAGTTTTTCGTTAATCCTATAGTTTATTATCAATATTAGTATTATTGTTATTTTTTTTAGAAACCAGGTAATTATAATAATTAATTAGGAGCTAGTTTTTCCTGTCATGATTTTAGTTAAACAATGCAGATTTTTTTTAACTTTTCAGGACAATGCTTTTTTCATTCTTTCTAGTTCAGTTTTAATTAACTTTAAATGCAAAATATTAATAAACAAAAAAGCCTTGCAATATTAATTATGCTAAACACATTTGCAGTATACTAAGAAATAAACTAAGTCCTTTATTTATTCCAATTTATACTTAAAACATTAATGGGGAAACCTGTGGGAAAAATTAATTAACTGCATGAATAATTAATATTTAAAAATAAATCATATATTTAACACAAAGAGATACAATGTATTGTATCTCTCTCTAAAATCTAAAAAATATTTTAGATAGAAATACAATTTATTGTATTTCTTTGTGTTAAAGATATGATTTTTTAAAATATGAATTATTCATGCGGTATGAAAACATTGTGGTACCAAAGATGGGCTACTATGAAAGGGGGCCCTTGGGTTTGCTATAGCCCCAAGGCCCTGTGTGTTCTTAATGCAGGCCTGGCAGGACGACATGAAAAGAAGCAAAGGGTGAAAGAATGGAGCAACCTGCATCTTTAAGCAAGCAAGTTTGGAGAATGTCAAGGGGGGTATAGTCTGATAAGAAACACTAGTTCGGAACAATACATGTTTGAGGAAGATCATATATATATATTTCATTGAGTATTCTCTGCCGGCACAGCCATGCCAAATTGGCCTTGTGGCAGTGTGGAGGAAGCCCGGTCTCTAGTGGTGCATGCAGTGGAACTGAGTTTTCCGGCTGGAGACCCCTCAGGTTGAGAGAAAGGCAGCCATGCTGCTATAATTGGGGCTAGCGACAGAAGGCAGGAGACAGCGTGATGCCAATTAACCCTCATCTGCGCTCTGTCCTGTCCAATATGTGTGATAGGTAAGGGGAAGGCTTCATTGTTAAGGGCTGTGGCTTTTTTCTTTATCAGGAGGCGTCTAAATTGCAGGTGGTTGGCTAGTTTAAACATTGCTCTGAGCAAAATCTTGGGGTGAAACTGAGCATATGAATTGTGCTGCATAGGAAAGTGCTCTCTATTATTCATGAAGCTAAAATGGAGCCAGCAGAGATACAGCAGGATGTTGCAGGATCGCAGAAAATGCCATCTTTCACGATTTAAATTGTTCTGCAGTGCTGGCGGTAGGTGTACATGACATTTCAATGTGATCACCATTTCTGTCTACAGTAACAGAACTGTTCTTTTATTCCAATTAAATACAAATTTCACTCTTGATACAAATCTTGCATTCTTTGATCTCATCTTTCCATTTGATCTAAATTGTTATTCAGGCATGAAACGGAAGTTCCCTATAAGCATATCCAAATGAAACGGCTTCTCAAACAAGTAAAAATGTAAGGCAGGGCTTGATTTTGTCCACCAGGGATTGATATTGTTGGATCCTTGTGGTTTGCTATTACTAGGCCTATAATTTTAATCACTTTCATAATATTTTTTCCAGCTGATAAAATAATAGGTTGTCAAACAGAATCCACCTGACTAAGCACGCAAGACCACAAAATTGCAGTGGGCAACAGAACCTTATCGTTCATTTGTGTGGATGCTAATATAGTTAACATTAGTTCTCATTCTTGGTGTGAATGGGAGCAACAATGTTAAAGGTTCAGGGAAAAAGGAGGCGGGAACCGGCGAACAATAAATGTGACTTTAATCACAAAATAAACAAAAGACTAAATGAAAGTAAAGCACCGGCCCCTCACGGATGACTGCCCCTCACGGATGACTGCCACTCGTCTTCACTCTCGTTTTCCTCCTTTTCTCTTTCCGGCTCATCAACACTCGCGCCTCCGGCCTCGCTCCGTTCCCACGGCTCTCTGCCCCTCCCTGCTTTCCACATACCCTCATCATCTTTCACAGACTGGGGGACACCCACGAGTGTCACAACAGCCGCACCACCTGGGGGTAAGGACAGACAAGTCGAGAGAAAAAGGGATGGACGGATGAGGAGAGACAGAGGGGAGAGAGGAAAAAGAAAAGGAAATTGTGTTACGGTTCCCGGTACGCACTGCCGCTCAGTCCTCAAAAAGGCTGAGAGGCCCTCAATCGCGGTGCATGCGATGGCACTGGATACCCCGTGGTGGACTGACTCTGACTCTGCCCCCTTGTGAACGGCGAAGGCTCCTCAGGCAAACGCCGTCAACTTCTCCCCCTCACGGACGGCAAACGTAACTTTAATCACAAAAAAAGCATCAAACTATAAAAGCCCCCCATGGACGACCCTTTATTTAACCCTTAAACAGTCCCGGGTATGTCACATAACCTGCTTTCTGGAAAACACCCCGGAGAACGTGATTTCAACAAGTACAGCATGTTTCTGGATCAACATCGTTGTTGATCCTGGAACAACATTCCAATCAACCAATCAGATTTGAGGGACAAGTTTCAAGTTTATGTCAATTTTAGGCTTACAACCAGGGTTAATTGCTTCCACATCATTGTAATTCAACTATCATTTCCCTCTGATTTTTGGGATAACTTATGGGTAGGGTTAGGATCAGGGGTAGGGTAGGGTTATGACTACATTTTTGGTCAGGAATATTGATTCTGGGATCAACAAAATATATTGATCCAGGAACATGTCTTACTTGGAAAAATCATGGTGACCCTCGAGACCCTCATTAACACTCGCACCACAGGCCTTGCTCCGTTCCCACGGCTCTCAGCCCCAGCCTGCTTGGCACAGCGGGCCTTTCAAATATTGCAGGATTATTTTATGTAATTCATAGGGCAGTCTTTCACCACATGAAGGGATTGGCTGCTTCGTATAATTAGTCTACTCTTCCAAACCGTCACAAAGAAACTGTAGTGCTCTGTGATATGACTCCTAACTTCACCTAATTGTCTTCACTAATTGCCTTCTGCCACATGTACTAGAGTCATGACCTTTACTCATGAGACTGTGTCATGTTTCTCAAAGCTATCGCAGACACCTCCAACTATTGCTTCAAAAAGTTTGTGTGTGTGTGTGTGTGTGTGTGTGTGTGTGTGTGTGTGTGTGTGTGTGTGTGTGTCTAGGCTACTTATGAGTTCCACCAGAAATGAAAGAAAAACTAATGTTTTGTTAACATTTAGTGATGCATAATTGTCAGCATATGTTATTTTATTGTTCTTCTGTTGCTACATAATGCCTCTGAATGAGACAAATCACTAACAATTCAGTTGATCAAGTGCTTCTGCAGACTTGTGATACCGTGATGTTTACAGCTTGCAGTTAACACTGCAATGCCTGTGTTTCATTTGACCTCATGTGTTTAGAACAAAATCTCAACACATCCCAACCTTGTAATCCAAATCATGAATAACAAGGGGGACACAATGACGTTACATTGGAGAAACTTTGCTGAGTTAGCATTCTAGATACCTCGGTCGTGATTCCCATTTGCTGGAAGTTAGACCATGTTGGAACAGGCTAATGCATCAGAAGTATAGGCTTACAGATTAAACCATGCATTATTGCAGCAAATATGAACATTTACATCTGAAATTGTTAGTTTAACTTAGACGGGGACATTTTAAGGTTTTGATTTTTCCCCCTTCAAAAAGTGTGATATCTTTTATACAAAAAAAATATATACTTTGATTGGATTGAGATCATAAAACAACTACTAACTACAACAATTTGTATGTGATGAAGTGGTTAATGTTGAATATAAACCGTAGATCGTAATATCTTTCCAACAGACTAATTGAGTTCTGTTTTAACTTTAAATTCGAAAATGGGATTTCCTATTTCTTTAGTGCTCCAAGTTTCTTTACTGAATGCCTTGATGTCATTATGTATAACCATATATGTAAGTTATTTATAAAGCCTTAAAAGAAAGGAATTTTCAGATGAATTCATCCTGAATAATTCAGTCTAAAATCGTTAATCCCATACAAGGTTGTGGCAGGTTTCTCCTCTGTTCTAATGAATACTTTATTATCATCATACCCAGATTTAACCTGGAAAGATTGAACAAATAAATAAATAAATCAAGGGCAAGCTTCAAGCGTGCAATCAACACACAATGACCAATCAGCAACACTTTTATGCAATTTTATGTATTTTTAAACAGATTTCTACGAAATATGGATAGGTGGTTTATAAACCTTTTTGCATGCTTTAAAACAACACCAAAAGATCTAATAATTATACAGACAAAAAAATGTATGAGTTTCTATATATATATATATATATATATATATATATATATAGAGAGAGAGAGAGAGAGAGAGAGAGAGAGAGAGAGAGAGAGAGAGAGAGAGAGAGAGAGAGAGAGAGAGAGAGATTTGTGTGAAGCTGTCCATATATAAGTCGCTTTTATTTGAAAAATCTTGGAGTGGATGGAGTGATATCCATGCCTGTGCCAATTATCTGGACCATGGGGATTTTAAATTATCAAAGATGAAAAGAGTTAGAGGCCAATCTGTCTACTTCTTTCAAATCATACGTTACTTCACTCCTCTCACCAGGGGTTAGGATTAGACTGTCAAACACCATTTGTCTTTCTTGCTAGTTGGTTTTAAAAAGTTAGCATCTAGTTTCACAGGGGGTCGCTCATGTCCCAGGTGGCTCTAAATGGCACCAATTCCTCATTGACATTATGGCAAGCCATTTTAACTATTACATATTTTTTTTCTGCTACTAGTAGATCATTTGCAAGTAATCCTGTATTGACCATATCTATCCACTCTCAGTTGTAGATATTCATTAAATACTACTTTTCCCTTTTATAGTCATTTTCCAAGCAGTGACAAGTAGTTATTACATTGCAAATTTGAATTGTGTGGGGATCTGTGCGTCAGACATGAACTATTCCCTTTCTGGTGTATATTCCAGTTGTTTCTGGTACCTATTCCCAAGTTGCCCACTGAAGCTAAGCAGGGTTAATCCTGGTCAGTACCTGGATGGGAGACCTCCTGGGAAACTAGGGGCCAGATTTACTAACTGCTTGGCCCCAAATCCTCTTTTGGCATTAAAAAAATCTACTGTCAGGATTTACTAAAGACACCCAGTGAAATAATAGCGCTGAAAAGGTGAAAGACCTTCAGACCTTTCCCTTTCAGACGCAAAATTTATGGGAGGAGAGTATTTAAATTTATTTATTTATTTTTATTTTATTTATTTATTAGTTTATTTGTCAGGGACCATGCACAGTTCAAGCCCTGTACCAGAGTTAGCTATATGGCTAATTTACATCTGTGGTCCCTGGGCAAGGAAAAGTAAAAAAAACAACATAAACAAACATTACTCACATAAAAACCAGAATACAAATATACAATATATAAAAAGGTCAATGATCACATATTTGATTCGCCTTCAGCCAAGTCTTTATGGACATTTTAAAACTGCTAAGGCTTGCACAATCTCTAATGTAATGTGGGATTGAGTTCCGCTTTTCTACTACTGCAAATTAAAAAGCTGATTGTCCAAATTTAGTTTTCCTAAGTTGAGTGTAACAGTCACCTCTCACAGAAGCCCTGGTGACCCTTACATTATCTCTGCAAAGTGACACACATTGCTTGAGTGGGGGTGGTGCAAGATCATGTATCAATTTATACATCAGGCACATGTCAGCAAAGCTTAAAAAACTGTCAAAGGTTAATAAGTTGTATTTTTTTATAATGGTGCAATGGTGGTAGTTCCTCGTTTTTTTATCCAGAACTTTCACCGCTTGTTTGTAAAGGGTACATAAGGGTTTTAGCGTAGTCCCACCCGCCTGTGACCAGCTTGTAGAACAATAAGACAAATGTGAAAAAATCATCGTATGTAAAAACAATTTAGCTGCAGCTATTGGTAACTGATGTCTTATATGTCTAAAATTAGCCAAATTAGCTCTGACACAATTGGATATTTTTTTATGTGTTTTTTTTTTTTACTTAAGTTAGAGTCAATAATTAATCCCAGATACTTAAAATGATCAACAATATGTATTGTCTCTCCCATAATACAGATATCAGGCTGATGTCTTATAACATTCTTCTTGATGGAGAAATACATACCCACTGTTTTGCTTACGTTAAGAGTAAGAGAGTTAAGAGTTAACCAGTCTGATACTTTGGTTAGAGCTGCAGTAAGTTTTACTGCGGCTAGTTCCCTAGATTTTGCATGGGTATAGATAACTGTATCATCTGCGTACATTTGGATGTGAACTTCCGGGCAAGTCAATGGCAAATCATTAATATATAAGCTAAATACAATTGGTCCTAAAATAGATCCCTGAGGGACTTCAATAGTGTAGTTAACAAAGGAGGAGCATCTATCATTAATCCTAGTGCACTACTTTCTTGAATCTAGATAAGACTCCATCCATGTCAGAGCATTGTGAGAGAAATTCAACTTTGACATTTGACATTTGAAATGAATCATGCAAAGAGATTTACTAAGGTTTGCACTAGTCAATTTACTGGCATTTGCGGCATTATTTAAAGGCCACAAAAGAGCATGTCTTAAACCAGATGCTAATTTGGGCTGCTCTTGGTAGATTAAGTTGGTCATTAATGATCCGGATACATCTGTGTTCCTTAATGTGCACGTCGTCAGTAGATCACATTCCACTCCCATCAGCGCTTTTATGGAATTGCGCTCTCACACTTGCTGCGTTTAGTAAATTTGGCCCTAGGTTTCTGCTGGAAGAGGTGTTAATGAGGCCAGTAGGGGGCGCTCACCCTGTGGTCTGTGTGGGTTCTAAAGCCCCCCTATAATGATGGGGACACTATACGGTAAAAAACACCATCCTTAGGATGAGATGTTAAACCGAGGTCCTGGCTCACTGTGGTTTATTAAAAATCCCATGGCATAAAAGAGTAGGGGTGTAAGCCTGGTGTCCTGGCTAAATTCCCTCCATTGGATCGTTATCAATCATGGCATCTTAATAATCCTCATCCATTGAATTGGGTTTATTACTCTTTATCATCTCCTTAACGTATAACTGATGTGTGGTGAGCGCAATGTGACTTGTGTTGCATCATCTAAGTGGATGCTGCAAACTGGTGGTGGGTGAGAAGAGACCCCTGATACGATTGTAAAGTGCTTTGGTGTACAATAGTACATGATAAAGTGCTATATAAATGCTTCTTTCATTCATGCCAATTATTCTTTAAATTTATATTATTCTTTATATTTTGGGTTTCTGTTGATTAAACCAATCTCCTTCGTTGTATTAACAAAATTTTGTTATGTCAACGAACTTAACATTTTAATGCAACCAGGTTACTTTAATTTAAACCAACAATGATTTTTTTACAGTGTGGCAATTGAAAATAATACTAATTATAGTATTAATAAGCATAATAAGTAATTCATGTTAAAACAGCTTGCCATATCAGTCACTTAATGAAAAACAATGCTTCACTGACTATGAATTTTAGAAATACCACTGAGTTAACCATTTAGCCCCTTGAGTATTTATATTTATCATGACTGAGTGGTTATAACTTAAGTCCCGGTCTAAAGGTTATTGTGTGGAAGGGTTCAAATTATTAATGCATGTAAAATCATCTTGTGTTTCCACAGGGAGAAAAAAAATGTCAGTCAAACAATAAATGCAACTGAATAAAACAACTTTAGTGACCAACATGCGCTTGGGAGCATTTCAGCACCATGGACAGCAGATATCTTTTTTTTAATATTCTTTTTCTTCACAAAATGACTCTTTATTACTGAGGGATGTCAGATGACCAATTGAGACTTCAGATTGGGAGATATTGTGTACTGTGCTATTATACAGCAGTGATCATTTTCTTTTACAGAGACAATCAGATTTTTTTTTTTTTGTGAAAAGGTGCCAATCTTCCTAAACCTACATCGCTATGTTCTCATGTATAAAGTTCAGACTTGCAGGAGGTCTCCTATTACAATAGCTCACAGAATGAAACTAATAAATAAGACATTAGCACAATTAGAATCTAAGCCTAGTGATGGTGCAAAAAATGCATGAAAAATAAAACGTGTCACAGTTGCTGAGAGGAAGTAATAGGTTCTGAGTGTTCATGATAGGTATTCTGTGAGGAAATAGTTTCAGTCCATAACTCTGTGGAGTTGCTTAAAGTTTGGTTGAAGTTGGAGTGCCGGAATAAAGGATCATGAAACACACCATCAACCCAGTTTCTCAGTGTGGCCACTGGAGACTCTTGTTTCCTCTTTATTATGTTGGAGTCTGAGTCACAGTTTGAAGAAGAGCACGGAATTCCTTTATGCATGCATGATGAGTAATCGGCTTGGTTTAATGACGTAGCAGTCTGTGCAAGAGACCAGATTTTTGGCTTAGTCTCAATAGTCTTTTGGCCTTGTTGAAGGTAGAACTTTGCTGTTTGGTTGTCTTCAGCAGTTGGTCTTAGGCGGTCTTCACTAAATTCATGGACATCCCTGGGAAGCTCGGTAACGGATTCTTTAAAGTGGTTATCTGGACATTCGCTGGTCTCTGAGCGAACCCGCATGACAAAGGATGGTTTCGATTCGCACTCAGAGCCATCTGATTCCACTAGATCAAAATCGTCCAGATCACTGTGAAGTTGATCTGCATCATCCTTTCCTTGGTTGTCTGGAGGTATAAAACAAATATTTAAGCAGGTTATAAAATCACTGAATATAATGTTAAATGTCAAACTGTAACTGCAGCATGCAAATTCTGGGTGGTAGGTGTCTATTCTTTTGACGTATTAGTAGCAAAAGTTGTTGCTGAAAAGACACTCACTAGCCTGGTTGACACCAGACCCTTTTCAGTTTTAACTGAGAGTGGGTCTGGGGAAGGTTCATTCACAGCCCATTTCCAAAGGGGCGTCACCAACAGACTTCGCTCATATGCCTCTGGGCGCAATTGGATAGACCTAAAACCAATCAGAGCGATGAAGGAGATGACGCTTGAACGTCGCTGGGCTATTGTCATCGTGTAACGCCCGCCTCAAAGTTTGTGATTGGTGTCTCGATTTGGAAAAATTGGAAATGGGCTTGAATGGGCTCTTGGCCAGTCGGACTTGCAGAACAAATCTCAAATTTGCCAGAACTTCGTCAGGGTTTTCCCAGGCTAGACACTCACTAAAGGGGGTAACCAATTCACTGATCTAGATCAAGATCACTACATATCACTGATATAATTACAAATACGTTGATTTTATTTAAAACAACTACCAAACATTACCTAACTGTATCGCTACACTGAATAGGCTATATGAACAATATTTGCTTTTCAAAACAAGAATGATGTCAAAAAAGCTTTCAACAAACCATTGAAATCTCTTTCGGTTTTTATTGGCCCGCCCTGTGATTCGTCCATATCTTCTTGGTCGTCACATTCCTTCTCATCTGAGGTCTTGTTGCGCGGCGACCACGTCATTTTATTTTCCTTCTTGAGTCTCCGGCGCGCGTTGGCGAACCAAGTGGAAACCTGTGTAAGGGTCATCTTAGTGATGATAGCCAGCATGATCTTCTCACCCTTGGTGGGGTACGGGTTCTTTTTATGTTCCTGCAGCCATGCTTTCAGTGTGCTGGTGGTCTCTCTGGTAGCATTTTTTCTTCTTGTGCTCACATCTACAGATCCATATCTAAATAACATGACAAGTAGTCCATTTGTTTTAAAGCTGGATGCACAATAGCTGTATTTGAAAATTCTGCAAAAAGGTCATCAATGCAACCAAATTTCTCTTGAATAACAAAAAGGTGATAATTCTTACCCATATCTGTCATACTGGTACTGTCCAATTGGGTAGTCATAATGGTAATATGCAGAGCTTTGGGTAACTCTTGAATGTCCCGTTGCCACCCCATCTTTCTCAATGAGTTTACCCTAATATAAAGCAAAAATGCAAATAATCACAAAGAGGTCAGTGATGATTCCAAAACCTTTCTGGACAGTGCAGGTAACATGCACATCTATTGTTATTGAAATTAATAAATGAAATGCATACCAGAGGATAGCATGAGGTTGAATCTGGACCGTAAGTGCTGTAGGTATCATTACTGTGACTCTTTGAATAGGAGTTTCCACAGACAGCAGAAGGGATCAGGTCATGCCGGCTAGAGGCCACAAGCCTACTTTCATATACTGGGCAGTAAAGTGAGTTTTGAGGAGACGTTGCCACTCCAGTGTCCAGCAGAGAACCATTAGACTCATAGCAGGCGCTCAGAGCGTTAGAAGACATTAAAAGCTGTCAACGAAAGGACGAACAGGCTAAAGCATGTCCTTGAAAACTATTAAACATTTTACACAGCCTTTAGATTATAAATTACTTTAAATGAGTTAAAAGAACTTTAGTTTCCAGTGCCATCTACATTTACAGATACATCTGTGTTAGAAAACAATACTGTTAGTTTCCAGTGCCATCTACATTTACAGATACATCTGTGTTAGAAAACAATACTGTTACTGTTACATTGCAATCAAGAGATTATTCACTTTTGACTACATGAAATCTTCTGCAATACATGTTTATTTATCTTCAAACATTTAACACAAGTGCTGGTATACATATATGATCATGGCCTTCAAAATCATGGATTTTGAATAATGTTAGATTGTGTAATTTTTTCCGATCATTTTAATATTGAGGGCAATGGATGTTGGATAATAATGAAGTCTTTCTCTTTTTGGACAAAAAGCTAAGTCTTAGACTTGCTAATACAACATATTAGGCAGCAGAAAATTACATAATAAATGTATATAAAATAAATAAAAATGTAATAAAGATTAAAAAATAAAGGTTCTTTATTGGCATGGTTCCATGAAGAACCTTAAACATCCATGGAACTTTTCTATCGCACACAATGAAATAAAGTTGTTTCGATTATTAACCTTATGTTCTTCATACTAAAAAAATGGTTATTTTAAAAACTGTTTAAGGTACTTGGAGAACCAAAAACGGTTATTTTATGGCATCACTTCGAACCCCCCTTTTGGAACCTTTATTTTTAAGAGTGATTAGCAAGGATATCTACTAAAACAACTTTCAGATCTTCAATCTTAAATTGAACATTTATGATCTTCAAATCTATCATTGTGCTGTTTTTGGCAACGATATACCTCACTGCCACTTCTCATTTTCATGTGATCATTTGAAAAATCATGAAATATAAATTCAAGAAAAAACATTAAATTAAATATATAGTCCAAAGAAAAAGGTTATCTGAATTTCAGCAGTTTTTTATAAATGCATTATAAAGGCAAAGTTAAAATATCTGTGTGAGGGACAAGCCCAAAATAGACATTATGGCAGGAGTAACCTTTCAACACTCTTAAAAATAAGTAGAAAGTATTTTTAAAAAGTAATTAAATGTACACAATAAAAGTTTAAAGGTTTTATAATCTAGTTTACCTAAGTATTTATTACAAATATCAATTTCCCCTAACTGAAGGAGCACACAAATACATTTAATTCTTTGGGAGCATTCACAATTAATCATAATATTAACATCCAGCACGTGTGACAAATTTTGGCACACTAAAGTGAGGTGTGGAAGTGTTCATAAAAAGTTACCTGTGGTGTTGCAGGATATGAATAGCCAAACTGTGTAAATGACATGATGAGAGTCCAGCACAGAGAAAGCTGCAGTCCCGCTGCGGGTCATCAGTTCATCACGAAAATCGTCCATTAACTGCAGGTAAACGTCCCTTTCTGGTTTCTGTTTGTCTTTCACACAAACAACAATAAAAATAAAAAAAAAGCATAAAGTGCAGAATGACACGGATTCAATGTGGTGCAGCGGTATAGCTGAAGTTGAAAAAAAACAACAAATGTTGGCTCAGTTGCACGTTGTTTTAAACACCGGTGAAGCTGACGTCACAGGATCAGATTTAAAGGTCCAGATAACAAACGCGAATCAAGGAAAAAGTTGTTGTTCACACAGCGAAACACTTTACAGCCGCTGTATAACTTGAGAGTCAAACGATGCGTTTGTGTCCTCGTGAGGAGCCCGCGGGGTCTCGCTCACATTAATGAGGACGTGTTCAGTTTCCCTGCCGCCAGCAGCCAATCACACATCTGACTCAGTGCACAGACAGCTCGATCGCACATGATTGATGACCGCCCAGGAACGATTACCATAATTGCCTTTCTATGTAGTTATCAAACACCTTTGTACCATTAAATAACATTGAATTTGTTGAAAAAATAATCTCTGAATTATAAAACCTACCTACAAAAATAACTAGGGCTAATACGTCTACGATCGATATCTATCAAAAATACTAGGGCCTTATGGGCTGTGAAAAATGTGTTACATCAACAAAAAAAAGATTGGTAATTATTTTTAAATGATGTTAACTGCAGGAGAGAAAACATGATTTAAAAAACTTTCCTTTCACTATAGCAAAGAGAGTTAGATTTGTGTCATCTTAAAATAAAGTTCTCTCAAAAAGAACCTGAAAGAAAACCACACAAATTAAATGGTAAAAATGCGTCTGGTAAGTAATCTACAAAATATTACATTTTGCAAGTAATCTACAAAAGTGGCATTAAAATGAAATGTTTTTATCATTACCTTTATTTTCTTCGAAGCATTGTTACTTAAACCAATAGTTTATTTCTTCTTCAGAAGTGACTTCTATTGAACTTTGAGGATGAAAACAAAACATGCTTTGTCTTGTAACCTTAAAAACTATTATTTAATATGACTAAATCAACCTAACAACATTATAAAAAAAACACCAATGAAAGTAATTTTAAGGGTCAGATCATATAGAAATGGTTTCTAACTGGACAGTTTGGTGAAGGTCTGTCCTGAGGGATGAATTTATTCTCTTTCTGTGAAGATCATTTTCATTTAATAACTCTTTTAAAATCCAAAAGTGACACTGTGCAGTTGCAGCACAGTCACATTTCGGTCCCGTATATATATATATATATATATATATATATATATATATATATATATATATATATATATATATATATATATATATATATATATATATATTTGGACATCAATCAATCCTTTATCACATACAGTCCCTTAAATGTGTCTCTCAGCCACCTCTGTACTCTTTCTTCATTGTGGCTAAGAGGTTTGGCTTGCCAGAGTTCATTTAATATGTATAATGCATGAGGGCACTTCAGTGCATTTACTTAACACTTTGTTCCTGAGGTCCAGAAGTCTTTTCATTAGAGATTGAAACAGGGATAGACATCCCCCGTTTGAAAGCACTGTAACCACCTAATTCAGTGGTCAGGCTTTTTTTTTTTTCTTCCCCTTTTGCCTGTAGGTCACAAGACTCACAACACATAACACAATTGATTACAATGTTGAGGTGCCGCACCTGTGCAAAGAAGCCAGAAGATCTTATTTTTTTATGCATGCAGTGAGACGGTTTATTTATCTTATGCATGATAATGGCACAACATTTATTTTTTATCTTCTGTCTTTTCTATTTATAAATTGATAAAATGTTGTGTATTAATGTAGTCTATTCTTTATGCAAAAAAAGTGGTTTAAAACCAGTTTAGAGTTTTAGCATCATTAACAAGGCTCAACACAACCTCTTTTGCTATTGAGACCAAAAGTGCAAAAGACAGTGATTAAAATTAAATTGCAGAAAAACACTTTTGTTTGTGCGGTGCATATGAATGAATAGTTGATGTGCAGAAGACCCGGTGAAGGACAAACCTGGGAGATAATCACAATATAATGAACACAGAGAGAATACATTTATCAGTATGTACAAATAAATAAATATAAAGCATTTCACCACCCCGAGAACAAAAAGCAAACAACAAATAAACCATTAGCATTATTTTGCGAATTTATTTAAATTTGCAGTGATAACATCACTTACCTTTGTCATTATAGTAAATATCGGTAACAAGCTTTTGTGTATAATGCATTATAAAAGTATTTCAGTGCATTAATTATGGCTCGTAATGCACCTTATAATGCATTTTATGGTCTCATAAATAATTGTAACCACAGTTGTAATACATTATAATACTTAATCATTGAACACACCTTTAGAAAGTATAATGCATTCAAAAACATGACAAACAACCCGTTTAAGAATCTGCAAATATTATAATGCATTTTATATTTGGTTACAATTATTTATGAAAAGATATAATGCATTATAATGTACATTATGAATACCTTTACAATGAATTATACATAAAGGCTTTAAGTAAAGTGTTGCCTAAATCTATGAGCCCAGCATTCATATCCAAGTATTTCTTTTAGTTGTAAAATTGGTAATGAATTATTATAAACCATATACAAAATAAATTACAGAAATATTTTCTAAGAAATATTATTTAGAATTATAATTTATTCAAGAAATATTACACTTTTAAGAATAAAGGTTCCAAAAGGGGGGTTTCACATAGAAGAACCATTTCAGGGAGCAGCTTTATAAAATAATAATTTTCTGGTTATCCATGGAATCATATGCCAATAAAAAAAAAAACTTAATTTAAAGAGCGTACTATATACAAAAATGATCTTAAAATATGTGATATTTACCTCAGGTATATACTCTCAACTTCAAGAAAATCACCATGTTCCACAACCAAAAGTGTTAATACACGAGAAGCTGAGTGAATTGACAAAACGAAACAATGAATGGAAAAAGTGCTACCCGGGGTGTAGAAACCATATCCCAGCGCTCTTTGGGTGTAGGGATAGTTTAACTCATAAAAATGACTTAGGCATATTGAACTGACAAAACATGTTTGTATCTCTCCGATGCCCCCATCTGATGTAGATCAGAATGAAACTGGCAGACTGTGGGACGTCCAAGCTCTGCAGCCGTTTAAAAGGAGCTCTTGGATGGACAGCAGCTTGATAGAGTTACATCATAATCTACTGAAATGTTTGTCTCAATGATTGAAGCCGTGGAAGATGAATGTGTGGAAACGGGTGTGTTTACATAGATGAAGAGACCATCATTCACTGTTACAGGCAAATACAAATTGCCAGTCCTTTGACCGACAAGTTCTTTGTTAGATTGGAGAAGCAGCACATGAGCAAAAGCTTTATTTCCATTCCAAACTCCAAACACAGACAACAGTGCTTGTTCAATATATGAGCATTTTTTTCATGAAACAAATTAAATGTCATTCATGTGAGTGAACACTTTTTCTTCAGTCTCCAGGGACGGTGACAGTGGGGCTGTGCTGTCTGAAACTGACTTACCTTCAAAACAAGAACGGTATGAATCTCCACACGATTGACCTTCAACCTCCGGCCACTTCCTTCCACTCTCCATCTTTCAATTTTTATAACACTTAGCAGTTTCCAAAACCTTTCCCTCTCAATCTCTATCCTGCTTTCTCTTGTGTGTTTTTTTTTTTTTTTGGATGGTCCAGGTGGGACCAACTGCATGCTCTCAGGCAGACTAGGCAGACTACTGGTTCATCCAGGCAGAAAATGGAGGGTTGGGGGTGGGGGGGAGGACAGGAAATGGAATGGGAGTTGACTCTCTTCTCACACACTTTAGCCCTGAAGAGCTGCACCTTGGGGACCACTGTCAAGTGATCTCTGACACTTCATTCCCTCTCTACACAAGAACCCTCTCCGATAGACACAAGCAGGGAAGAACTCTACTGCAGCTTATTGCTGGAGTCTAAGCACAGTTCAGCACAGAAACAGAGCTTGAAGAGAAGACCTGATAGAGCTGCAAGTCTTGTAACATGTAAAAGGTTTTTGGTGAGATCAACATGCATTCCTAAAATTCTTTAAGTTTAGTATATTAAATGTCAGTGTCTGACTCTCAAGCTATGGACATCAGTGCCGGAGAGTAAAGTTTGCATACTAAAAGTTTGTAGTGTAACTTTTCCAGTAACAAACCAATCATTCTGCCATAAACAACTCTTTTACATATGTAACAAAGGAAAGTCAGAGTCATTCTAGTGAATCAGTTCGTCATAAATGACCCTCATAAATGAGGTTTGATTTATTCTTTTGAATCTGTAAAGTTTGATTCTAGTGAACCTGTCGTATACGCCGATCCAGAGCATCCCAAACATGCTCCATGGGTGACATGTCCGGTCAGTATGCTGGCCATGCAAGAACTGGGATGTTTTCATCTTCCAGAAATTGTGTACAGATCCTTGCAACATGGGGCTGTGTATTATCAACATGAGGTGATGGTCGTGAATGAATGGCACAATGATGGGCCTCAGGATCTCGTCACGGTATCTCTGTGCATTCAAAATGCCATCAATAAAATACACCTCCTGTGTTCGTTGTCCATAACATACACCTACCCATACCATAACCCCACCCCCACCATGGGCCACTCGATCAACAACGTTGACATCAGAAAACCGCTCACCCACAAAACGCCATACACGCTGTCTGCCATCTGCCTTGTACTGTGAAAACCGGGATTCATCCGTGAAGAGAACACCTCTCCAAAGTTCCAGACGCCATCGAATGTGAGCATTTACCCACTTAAGTCGGTTACGACGACGAACTGCAGTCAGGTCGAGACCCCGATAAGATGAGGAGCATGCAGATGTGCTTCCCTGAGACGGATTCCGACAGTTTGTGCAGAAATGTTTTGGTCATGCAAACCGATTGTTGCAGCAGCTGTCCGGGTGGCTGGTCTCAGATGATGTTAGAGGTGAAGATGCTGGATGTGGAGGTCCTGGGCTGGTGTGGTTACACGTGGCCTTTGGAGACGGCTTATGGTAGAGAAATGAACATGGGCAACAGCTCTGGTGGACATTCCTGCAGTCAGCATGACAATTACACGCTCCCTCAAAACTTGCCACATCTGTGGCATTGTGCTGTGTGATAAAACTGCACATTTTAGAGTGGCCTTTAAGTGTGGCCACTTGTGCACACTTGTACAATATTCATGTTGTCTAATCAGCATCTTGATATGCCACACCTGTGAGGTGGATGGATTATCTCGGCAAAGGAGAAGTGCTCACTAACACAGATTTGTGAACTATATTTGAGAGAAATAGGCCTTTTGTGTACATAAAAAAAGTCTTTGAGTTCAGCTCATGAAAGATGGGGGTGCTACACACTACCGCGTTTTTCAAAGCAGATGCAGAAGTTTAGTCCTGTCTTTTCACCTGCACAAAACACACCCAGGCACAGAAGATAGCACCGTCCTTTTTTTTTATTCGGAAACCTGTGGACTCGATGTCCTGACAGGGCATAATTCATAATAATTTGATATATAATAACCACCGAAAACACACTGAATCATGACTGTTCCTACTTAATACCAACCTACTCTGCACTGAGCAAAAGCAGAGCCCGGCAAACGAATCCCTCCCATGACGTACTATGACCCGATGTTGAAAAAAATAGTTCCCTTTCGTTGTCACTCCGAGTTACGTCGGATGACGATGAATGGGGTTTCGCTTAGAAAGCCTATCAACTTCGAGTATTTAAAAACGAGCCAATGGCAAAGAAATGCCATGGGTCTGCGGAATTTGCATGACGTAACTTCGCCCCACCTCGTGGGTATAAAAGGAGGACGCCGGCAACATGTAGTTATGTTTTCGCTTCGGAGCCAAGGGTTTCTCTTCACTCCACATGCCATCTCTGAATTGTCAGCTTCACAAACGAGTTCCTCTGGTGTTGGTGTGACGGCGATCTCCAGCGAGCGCGCGCTTCCTGCTTATCTGTGCAGTGGTTTGCCAGAGAGTGCGTGTCTCCCCGGGCGCTTCAACACTCAGAGTGTTTCTCTCATAAAAAAGCTTGGACTCGGCACGTCTTTTTAAAGATGCCTCGCCCGTGCACTTCTGGTTGCGGCAGACTAGTGTCTGACTCTGATGGGCACGAGCACTGTCTAGTGTGTTTGGGCAGGGATCAAGCTAGAGCAGCGCTCGTGGATGAGTCATGTTCTCTCTGCGGGAACATGACCATCGCGTCACTTAGGTCGAGACTCAATGAACTCGCAAGAGTGAGAGTCCCCTCATCCACACCCCGATCTAGCGCTCCCCCGAGGGGTGCTAATTCGGCTGGTGGCCAGGGTCACCTGAGGGTTACGGTCTGGAACAAGGCGCCGACTATCTGTCCGCGACCCCAGCCCCCCTCCTGTGTGACGGTGCCCGCTAGTGAACCTCCGATTGCCGCGAGTCGACCTTCGGGTGGCCCGCGAGTTTCGGTTGAAGCTACAGAGGAAGATGCTATGTCTGTAGCAGCATCACAAGGTGGGCTTGATTCTTCCGGAAGTGAAGACTCAGCGCAGCTGCCACCTTACGGTGTGCATACGGTTGTGCCTGAGTCGGATCCGGAGATGACGGCCATGCTTTCCCGGGCAGCCGCGAGCATGGGTCTAGAGTGGAGGCCTCCACCCTGTCCTGAGCGCTCGCGGTTGGACGATTGGTTTTTGGGTAAGGCCGCCGACCCACGTCCACGGCAAACCCCAATACCTTTCTTCCCGGACGTGCATGATGAGATCTCGAAGTCCTGGAAGACCCCCCTATCTTCTCGGGACCGCTCGCTGGTCTCATCCGCCTTTCCTCCCCTCGATGGGGCAGCTGCCAGTGGGTACACTGGGCTTCCCCCGGTTGAACGCTCTGTTGCGATGCAACTGTGTCCTCAGAGTGCTTCTTCTCGGGGCGAGCATAAGCACCCATCCAAAGCCTGTAGATTTTCGTCTATCCTGGTGGCGAAGTCTTACAGAGCGGCGGGACAGGCGGCTGCTTCTCTGCATGCTATGGCCACTCTGCAGGTCTACCAGGCCCAGATGCTCAGAGACATGCACGAGGGTAGGACAGACCCAGGGCTCTTCGATGAGCTGCGCGCCGCAACCGACCTTGCCCTCCGGGCGACGAAGGTAGCCGCGCGCTCCCTGGGTCCGGTGATGTCCACTGCGGTGGTCCAGGAGAGACACCTCTGGCTGAACCTGGCCGACATGCGGGATACCGAGCGGACTCGTCTGCTCGATGCACCCCTGTCCCAGGCCGGCCTCTTCGGCGGCGCAGTTGAGGATTTTGCCCAACAGTTCTCAACTGCACAGAAACAGACCGAGGCAATCAAGCACATTCTGCCCCGCCGACCCGCCGACCCGCTGCTGCCTCGACGTCGGCCGGGCAGACGCCTCAGCCTGTTTCCCGCCGAGGGCGCCCTCCTAAGGCTCCCGCCCCTCCCGCTCGGCTAAAGCAGCAGCCTTCACCCAGGCCCAGCCGCGGAGGAAGCCGAAGGAAGGCGCCACAGCCCTCTCCAGCCCCGCATCCCGCCAAGCGCCGGGCCAAGCGGTGCTCCTGAGACGGGCTGCTCAGGGATGATGGTTGTTTCCCAGGAGATGGTAGCAGGACCACTCCTTCGCCCGGTGGAGGGCCGGGGGAGAATCTTTTGTTCTCCACTCCCCGCTGCTCACCCACGGGTGGGCAGCACCCTAATGTGGTTAAAGAAAGAAACAACCCCCTCATCCCTGAGCACACAGAGTTCTCGGAAGACACAGAGCGCCGCCCACAAGCCGTGCTCTCCTCGTCCCCCTCTGTCCCAGAGTTGGCTGACACGGCGTGCCGTCCACGGACCGTTTCGTCCATGTCCCACTCTGTCCCCCTGTCCCCCCCCGGAACGCTGGTCCTTCCCTGGCCTCCTCTGTCAGGGCGCGGATGTTAACTGTGTCCCCACACCGGGCCGCTATGCCGTCCACGTCTGGGCCAGTTACTCCGCTTCGCTGCCCCTCCGGGGGGACGCCTGTGGTTCGCATGACCCCGCTGGTTCAGTTCCTGGGAGCCTGGCTAGAGCTTCCCCGTCTGCCCTGCTGGGTCGCCCGAACCATCAGGCTCGGCTATGCGATTCAGTTCGCATGGTCTCCTCCCCGCTACAGGGGAGTCCGCTCCACATTGGTTGGTGGCAATGCCCCCATCTTGAGAGCAGAGATTGCCACCCTGCTGGTGAAGGGTGCAATCGAGACTGTCCCTTCAGCCGAGATGAGGTCCAGCTTCTACAGCCCTTACTTCATTGTCCCCCAAGAAAACCGGTGGGTTACGACCGATCCTGGACTTGCGCGTGCTGAACCGCTCCCTTCACAGGATGCCATTCAAGATGCTCACCGCCAAACGCATTTTCAAATGTGTTCGGCCCCAGGATTGGTTTGCAGCAATCGACCTGAAGGACGCCTACTTTCATGTCTCCATTCTTCCTCGACACAGACTGTTCCTCCGGTTTGCTTTCGAGGGGCAGGCATACCAGTACGCGGTCCTCCCTTTCGGGCTAGCCCTGTCTCCTCGCGTCTTCATGAAGGTCGTCGAGGCAGCCCTTGTTCCCCTTCGGGTTCACGGGGTTCGCATCCTGAACTATCTCGACGACTGGCTGATCCTAGCTCACTCTCGAGATCAGGTTTGCGAACACAGGGACCTTGTGCTCCGGCACCTAGCTTGTCTGGGCCTTTAGGTCAACTGGGAGAAGAGCAAACTTTGCCCCGTGCAGAGGATCTCTTTTCTCGGTATGGACATCGACTCGGTCGCCATGTCCGCGCAGCTTGCTAGCGAGCGCGCGCAGTCACTGCTGACTTGTCTGAGACAAATTCAGGGCAAGAGTGCGGTTCCACTGAAATATTTCAGAGGCTCCTGGGGCATATGGCATCTGCAGCCGCGGTGACGCCGCTCGGATTGCTTCATATGAGACCGCTTCAGCTTTACGCGACCGAGTCCCGAGGTGGGCATGGCAACAAGGCACGCTCCGAGTATCAGTTACTCCGACCTGCCGTCAGACCTTCACCCCGTGGTCGAACCTCAGTTTTCTCAGGGCTGGTGTCCCCCTGGAACGAGTTTCCCGGCATGTTGTTGTCTCAACAGATGCCTCCACCACGGGCTGGGGCGCCATGTGCAATGGACATGCTGCCGCGGGCTCCTGGACAGGACCCCAGCGCCTATGGCATGTCAATTGCCTCGAGTTGCTGGCAGTACGCCTTACCCTGCACCGCTTCCGGGGGTTGCTCAAGGGTCAACACGTAGTAGTCTGATCAGACAATACCGTCACTGTAGCGTACATCAACCATCAAGGTGGTCTACGCTCCCGCCGTATGTCGCAACTCGCTCGCCACCTCCTCTTATGGAGTCAGAAGCATCTGAGGTCCCTTCGAGCCATTTACATTCCAGGAGCCCTGAACTGTGCAGCCGACGAGCTCTCACGGCTTCAGCCCCTCCCTGGAGAATGGCGACTCCATCCCCAGTCGGTCCAGCTGATTTGGGACCAGTTCGGGGACGCACAGATAGATCTGTTTGCCTCCCACGACTCGACCCATTGCGACCAGTATTATTCTCTGACCGAGGGCACGCTCGGCACGGATGCTCTGGCGCACAGCTGGCCGCGGGGCCGCAAATATGCGTTTCCCCCAGTGAGCCTTCTTGCGCAGGTCTTGCTCAAGGTCAGGGAGGACGAGGAGCAGGTCCTTCTGGTTGCGCCGTACTGGCCCACCCGGACTTGGTTCTCCGAACTAGTGCTCCTCGCGACAGCACCTCCTTGGCCAATTCCTCTGAGGAAGGACCTCCTTTCTCAGGGACGGGGCACCCTATGGCACCCTCGTCCCGATCTTTGGAACCTCCACGTGTGGCTCGTGGACGGGACGAGACAGGTTTGAGAACCCTATCACCAGCGGTGGTGGCTACCATCACTTCCGCTAGAGCGTCGTCCACGAGGCACGCCTACGCGTTGAAGTGGAACCTCTTCGTCAACTGGTGCTCTTCTCGCCGAGAAGACCCCCGGAGGTGTTCGATTAGTTTCGTGCTTTCCTTCCTTCAAGATGGGTTGGAGCGAAGGCTGTCTCCCTCCACCCTCAAAGTTTATGTTGCCGCTATTGCCGCACACCACGACTTAGTGGAAGGTAAATCCTTAGGGAAGGACGACCTGATCGTCAGGCTCTTGAGGGGGGCGAGGAGACTGAATCCTCCTCGCTCTCCTCTCGTTCCCTCTTGGGACCTCGCAGTGGTTCTAACTGCCCTGCAGAGTGCTCCCTTTGAGCCTCTGCAATCAGTGGAGCTTAAGTTCCTGTCAATGAAGACAGCGCTCCTGGTTGCATTGGCTTCTCTCAAGAGGGTCGGGGATCTGCACGCATTCTCCGTTGATTAAGCGTGCCTGGAATTCGGGCCGGCTTACTCTCACGTGATCCTGAGACCCCGGCTTGGATATGTGCCCGAGGTTCCTACCACTCCCTTCCGGGACCAGGTGGTGAACCTGCAAGCGCTGCCCTTGGAGGAGGTAGCCTTGGCACTGCTCTGTCCAGTACGCGCTCTGCACCTATGTATACAGGACGCAGTGTTTCAGGACCTCAGACCAGCTCTTTGTCTGTTATGGTGGGAAGCTGAAGGGAAAGGCTCTCTCCAAGCAGAGGTTGTCTCACTGCATAGTGGACACGATTGCTTTGGCATACCAGCAGCAAGGTCGACCGTGCCCCCTTGGTGTGACTGCCCACTCCACCCGGATTGTGGCATCCTCTTGGGCTCTAGCGCTTGGCGCCTCGCTAACAGACATCTGCAGAGCTGCAGGCTGGGCGACACCTAAACATTCGCCAGATTCTACAATCTCTGAGTGGACCCTGTGTCCTCTCATGTACTCGCTTCAACTAGCTAGTACTGGACCCGCTCAGGTGTCTTCGCTTGCTCGCCATTCCACTCCACGGACTGGATACGTGCGATATTCTCCTCAGGTGAGCTTCTCCGCAGCCCTGAGTTCCTCCAGCACCCCTGATACTAGCGCCAGTGTCTATTGCCTGGGCGTCGGCTAGGTGCCTCCCGTGTGCATGGTCCCTCCCCGGAGCTACCCCCACACGTGTATTTCCACTGTAAGCCTCTCTGAGCATGTGTCTCTCCCTTGGCAAGCCACCTTGCCACCCCTGAGGTTGAAATATTCCACCTGCGGCTGGACACCTCAGTTTTCTCCATATGTTTCCTTCGGGTAATATGTGTATTCTCTAATTGCATATTTCCTCTAACTTGGGATATGCTTCCCAGTGTACCTTGGTATTCCTGTGTTAAATAGGAGTCCAAAGTCTCTCAAGGGCTCAGATTTACGCAGGGCACTGGAAGACAGCTGTGAAGGTGGCGTGATTAGACTGATAACCCCATTCGTCGTCATCCGACATAACTCGAAGTGACAACGAAAGGGAACGTCTCGGTTACGTATGTAACCCTCGTTCCCTGAGTAGGGAACAGAGACGTTACGTCTTCCTGCCACTTCCGCTGTACCGCGGGGATCACCTGAGCTCAGTCCTGGCTCCTCAGCGAAGAAACATAACTGCATGTTGCCGGCGTCCTCCTTTTATACCCACGAGGTGGGGCGGAGTTACGTCATGCAAATTCCGCAGACCCATGGCATTTCTTTGCCATTGGCTCGTTTTTAAATACTCGAAGTTGATAGGCTTTCTAAGCGAAATCCCATTCGTCGTCATCCAATGTAACGTCTCCGTTCCCTACTCAGGGAACGAGAGTTACATACGTAACCGAGACGTTTTTTCAACACGGTCAAGGAAAACTCTCACGGTTTCTACTAAATTTGTGCCCTTATGTCTTGCAAAACAATTTTAAATCCTGCCTTAACTTTTCATATGGTATTTTCATACAAGGTTATATATTAATTTTGACGAAAAAAAACTGTAAGTGTCTGGATGGGTGCTCATTCAGCCTCCTGCCATCAGCTCCACTGTGGTGTCTCTCTCCACCGACTCCTCATCCCTGTCCATACCCTTCTCCGCGACCTCCTCCAAAGCCACAGTTATGGCAGGACGTGCCTTCCGGGAGGGGGAACTACTGTCACGGTGTTGGACTCTTATTTGGATATTCTGTTGTGTTTCCCTTAGTTCCTGTTAAAATTTACTTTAAAACTATTAATTGACATTTTAAAAGTGTATTTAAGCGTGTTAAGGAACCGTTATGAAAGTGTACTCTCTTTAAGTAGCTTCCCCTAAGTGGCCTTTTTTAGTTAATAATATATTATCTGCATGTACAGTTTTGAAAAAAATACTTTTAATTTAAGATTTGAAGTACACTATAACTGCACATTAAATCCAATTAAGCATACTCCTTTATCACAAGAAGTGCTTATACTATTAATAGCAAATTCTAAATGATCATAGAATCATGTTGTTTCCACTACAGGAAGTTTAATGTGGAGCATGCAAAAGCTCAAAATAGCAAAAGTATGGAAAAAGCTTTTAGTCTTCTCTTGAGGGGGTGTGGACATGGTCATCCTCGCATACATAGTCTAGGGACTGTAGACCATTTTCTAGTAGATTTTATTTAGAAGAGGAGTGGTGAGGATGTGGTATGAGTGCTTTACTGAAGCCTATGGAATATATTCTGTGTATTTAACACTAGTCTATGCCAGGTGTTTAGTTCAGGTGTCTCCAAAAGTACCATGATAATCTTTGATGTAACTTGGAGTACACTCTTAAAAATAAGGTTCCACAAGAAGAACCTTTTTTTTTCTTAGTGTGAAGAACATTTTTGCTAAAGAAAAAAAAATTTCCACAGTAAAGAACTTTTTGTGAAATGGAAGGTTCCATGGACATTAAAGGTTCTTCATGGAATGTCAATATAGATGCCAATAAACAAGCTTTATTTTTAACATATTTTATTTATATGAATATGTTAATCATTCAGTACTAGTACTTCTCATACGTTTTCACATATTCCAGGTATTACCATAAAGTTAAAGGTCTCCAAAAAGTCAACTAATCTTCATTACTCATTTACTGTTTAAAAAGAGCATTAAATTCACAGATAGTGTGATCCGAAGCGGAATTGACCAGGTGAAGCAATGCACTCAAGTGCACTCAGCAGAGATCTGCTACATGTCTAGCTCTATATATTTGTCAATGCCTGAATATACATCATTGTTGGTTAGTTTCATTATGAGTTCAGTGTCAAGGTGATGCTCACTAAATGCTGAAGACCAGCACAGCAGTGTCAAACCTGATGGTGAAACCATACGAGCAGTGAACGTCTGAGCAAAGTTACAAACACAATCTCGACAGCTGTGTGGAGTTCCAGAGGAATGGCTGTGGGAAGTGTATGTGCGTCTGCTTGGCTTGTTTTCCAGGCCAGTGCCACAGAGAGAGCGAGAGCTCTTTAAAGTATGCATTTCCCCATCCCACTGAGAGCAGCGTATTCCTCCCCATCACTTCCACTTCATTACTCCCTCACCAGCCATGTATTATTCACCCACAGTCAATCCATCCTCCATTGGGACCAATGTTAGCTGAAAAACGTTTTAGCCTCTTTTACTATCTAAAGTCTGCCCTCGCTCTATCTTGCTCTCTGTTTCTCACTCTCTTTCACTTTTACCTGTATTTCTTTATCTTTTGGCCAGTCATAAAACTGAATAATAACATTTTCTTGTTGGGTTCAAAATAGAAGTGATAAAAACTAAAGTAAACCACAAAAAAAAAATGTGGTTTATGCTTGGTTTATGGTTTGGGATAGGTGTTGGTTTGTAAAGGGTTAACTTCTGATTCTTGGTCTCTATTAGGATAACATTATTTTAATATGTTGATATATGGTTACACTTTATTTCAAGTTTTTACAGTGTAATTATTTATGTACTAATTTTAATTAACATCATGTACACGTAATGTTAGGATTAGGGTTTGGTTTAGGGTTAGTTGCATCTAATTCTGCATAATTTACTGTTACTAGTTAGTACATGTAGCATGGGTAACGAAGGCACTGTAGAATGAAGTGTAACCATATATATTAACAATTTTTCCTGTCAGAAGAAACATTAAACCTCTGATTTACATACAACTACTATACACTGATTTACTTTGATACAATTTTTCAATTGGCGGTACATTTTTCTATTAATTAGAAAGAACAATTTGAAGTAGAAAAACAGAAATAGCATTTTCTTGTAAACTTACTCCAAAAGTCTATACATTTTGTACAGTCTACAGTATACTATTTAGGTAGATAAAAAGTGTTAAAGCTATTGTAAGATTTCAAAGATGATTAAATGAATCATTATAAAGTAATTATATCACACAAATGTGAGTGGGGTTGGTTTGGTTTAAAATAGAATTTTCTGTTTGTGCCAGAACCATGTTGGTTGTGCCAACCATCCATGTGTTGGAGTTGGCTGGCACAACAGTAAAACAAACCTCAGGAATAAAAATATTTTGTGATGTTAAATATATCTGGGTTTTTTTGTTGTTTTTTATCCATGATCATTAGGCCCCAATCTGAATTTCTGTCCACAAGAGATATTAAACAAACATATGGAAACTGTGCCAATCAGCCTCAGTCTAAACGTCTAAGAGATGATACATAAAAACAATCAAAATGCAGTCAAACACCCATTCACGGAGTTTCGTTAAGTAGAGGATGTGCAGAGGTGGAAAGGGTAAAATATGACATGCTGAATTCAAGCGCCACCGTCTGGACAGTTTGAGTATGAGTGCAGATTTTTGGAGATGACACTCCACATGCTTTGACCCTCCTGCCCCTGACTGATTATGTGTATGTTAAATAGGATGTTTAAATCAATTAAACATATCAAATGTGCATCCTTATATTAGTAGAAAAGATGTGATATAGAGCAGAACGATCTTAATGCGAAGAACAAAATAATATAGTTATGAACTTTCAGTTGGTTGTACTGCATTGTTTTCTGTAGTTATAGTGTGTGCTCTAGTCTAGTGCACATGCAATCTGATTAGACAAAATCAAAAATAAGTGCTTTGTGTGTGTTACCTTGTAACGGAGAGAACATGCAATGTAATGACTTCTTCAGTCAGTGAGAGTAACACACAACCTCCGTCTAAGAGCAGCAGCCACTCTGAAGAACCATGGCGTATGATCAATAGACATTTAATAGACTACATATTCTACTGTAATCAGCATTTGAACCGCATACTTTTTCTCCCTCTCTCAAACACACTCAGGTACTCTCAATATCTGTCACAATGACATATATTGCATACAAAATTCTCAAACAGAATTATGTAGTGTTGTCAGAAACCATTCATTGCTCCTTATGCACTGTATTTATTATTTGATGAAATTAGATGTTAAAAATGAAAATAAAACAAACAAATAAATGAAACGCCATAAACAACTTTTTTTATTAAGGGGCCGTATTTCGGTTTATTTAGTATGGTCATTTTATACCTTTAAGGCGACACATTTCTTTTCTTTTTTAACTAGGCCCATATAATCACAAAATATGTTATCCATTCATGTACTAGTTCAAAAGAATCTGTAATTACGGTGGCCGAGAGAGCTCAATATGCTGCAACCTAAAGAAGACGCATGCAAATAGAAAAAACCGCGTGCAAATAGAAAAAAACACCCGCAAATTAAGAAAACATCTTCATCAGTTTCACAACACACGTGTGCTCCAAATATTCACAACACTACCAAATACAGAAACGCGCTGCAAAAGCTCACAACACTACCAAATACAGAAACGCGCTGCAAAAGCTCACAACACTACCAAATACAGAAACGCGCAGCAAAAGCTCACAACACTACCAAATACAGAAACGCGCAGCAAAAGCTCACAACACTACCAAATACAGAAACGCGCTGCAAAAGCTCACAACACTACCAAATACAGAAACGCGCTGCAAAAGCTCACAACACTACCAAATACAGAAACGCGCTGCAAAAGCTCACAACACAACCAAATACAGAAACGCGCTGCAAAAGCTCACAACACAACCAAATACAGAAACGCGCTGCAAAAGCTCACAACACAACCAAATACAGAAACGCGCTGCAAAAGCTCACAACACAACCAAATACAGAAACGCGCTGCAAAAGCTCACAACACTACCAAATACAGAAACGCGCTGCAAAAGCTCACAACACTACCAAATACAGAAACGCGCTGCAAAAGCTCACAACACAACCAAATACAGAAACGCGCTGCAAAAGCTCACAACACTACCAAATACAGAAACGCGCTGCAAAAGCTCACAACACAACCAAATACAGAAACGCGCAGCAAAAGCTCACAACACTACCAAATACAGAAACGCGCTGCAAAAGCTCACAACACAACCAAATACAGAAACGCGCTGCAAAAGCTCACAACACTACCAAATACAGAAACGCGCTGCAAAAGCTCACAACACTACCAAATACAGAAACGCGCTGCAAAAGCTCACAACACAACCAAATACAGAAACGCGCTGCAAAAGCTCACAACACTACCAAATACAGAAACGCGCAGCAAAAGCTCACAACACTACCAAATACAGAAACGCGCTGCAAAAGCTCACAACACTACCAAATACAGAAACGTGCTGCAAAAGCTCACAACACAACCAAATACAGAAACGCGCTGCAAAAGCTCACAACACTACCAAATACAGAAACGCGCTGCAAAAGCTCACAACACAACCAAATACAGAAACGCGCAGCAAAAGCTCACAACACTACCAAATACAGAAACGCGCTGCAAAAGCTCACAACACAACCAAATACAGAAACGCGCTGCAAAAGCTCACAACACAACCAAATACAGAAACGCGCTGCAAAAGCTCACAACACAACCAAATACAGAAACGCGCTGCAAAAGCTCACAACACTACCAAATACAGAAACGCGCTGCAAAAGCTCACAACACTACCAAATACAGAAACGCGCTGCAAAAGCTCACAACACAACCAAATACAGAAACGCGCTGCAAAAGCTCACAACACTACCAAATACAGAAACGCGCTGCAAAAGCTCACAACACAACCAAATACAGAAACGCGCAGCAAAAGCTCACAACACTACCAAATACAGAAACGCGCTGCAAAAGCTCACAACACAACCAAATACAGAAACGCGCTGCAAAAGCTCACAACACTACCAAATACAGAAACGCGCTGCAAAAGCTCACAACACTACCAAATACAGAAACGCGCTGCAAAAGCTCACAACACTACCAAATACAGAAACGCGCAGCAAAAGCTCACAACACTACCAAATACAGAAACGCGCTGCAAAAGCTCACAACACTACCAAATACAGAAACGCGCTGCAAAAGCTCACAACACAACCAAATACAGAAACGCGCTGCAAAAGCTCACAACACTACCAAATACAGAAACGCGCTGCAAAAGCTCACAACACAACCAAATACAGAAACGCGCAGCAAAAGCTCACAACACTACCAAATACAGAAACGCGCTGCAAAAGCTCACAACACAACCAAATACAGAAACGCGCTGCAAAAGCTCACAACACTACCAAATACAGAAACGTGCTGCAAAAGCTCACAACACAACCAAATACAGAAACGCGCTGCAAAAGCTCACAACACTACCAAATACAGAAACGCGCTGCAAAAGCTCACAACACAACCAAATACAGAAACGCGCTGCAAAAGCTCACAACACAACCAAATACAGAAACGCGCAGCAAAAGCTCACAACACTACCAAATACAGAAACGCACTGCAAAAGCTCACAACACAACCAAATACAGAAACGCGCTGCAAAAGCTCACAACACTACCAAATACAGAAACGCGCTGCAAAAGCTCACAACACTACCAAATACAGAAACGCGCTGCAAAAGCTCACAACACTACCAAATACAGAAACGCGCTGCAAAAGCTCACAACACAACCAAATACAGAAACGCGCTGCAAATAACACAGACCACAACGGAAATGTTTCCGGGGGAACCAAACAAGTGGCTGGGACCCGATTTACAGCAAAGAACGTATATTGACAAGAACTGGTGATTTTTTTAAATAAATAAACTATAATATTAAAATAATATTGTAATATATTGTATAAATAATATTATAATATAATATTCATAATATATTTATAATGTATTATACTTTTTTATAGTTCTTCTATACTTTTTGCTTATAGCTCAAAATTCTACTTTATTTATTTTAACTTTTTTTTCCCGCAAAACATACAGAGATTACAGTTTTTTATGACTAAAAAACGTATACAATATACAAAATGTATTAACAATATGTTCAATATCATCAGAATATAAATTAGAAAAGAACAATGAGCTGAAAACTAAAAGAAATAAAAAAGACAGAGAAGAAGAACATGAAGGCAAGATATCAATCTATAAAGTTACATTGTTACACTATACAAATTGTTTCATGTTATGTTTAAATTTTCATTAAAGAAAAGTTTCATGAGAAATGTTAGGTAATGTAGGGTCCAAAGTTTTAAAGTTGAGACACTGACACACAGATATATTTTAGGCATATTTTAACAGTTTTTTTGTAAAGTAAAAAATAAATAAATAAATAAATATATATATATATATATATATATATATATATATATATGTATATATATATATATATATATATATATTGACACATACATACATGACATATATATATGCATATGCAACCGTTATGTTAACAGCATTATATTTCTGTCCTCAGAATAACTATTCAGCTGATGGACAACATGCTGCTTTGTCATGGGAACCTCCCAGGTGAAAATAATTACGTTGGAAATGACGTTGTCTTTCGTTGCTCCCTTCATCAAGTGCGTTACAAACGGCTACATAAATGGCACACTAGTGCCATGCGCACTCCAAAGTCCCACTTCGAAGGGAGTATGGCATTGGGATGCTCACGAGCAATAAGCACGTCCCAGCCGGGTTCGTCACTTGTTTGGTTCCCCCGGAAACATTTCCGTTGTGGTCTGTGTTATTTGCAGCGCGTTTCTGTATTTGGTTGTGTTGTGAGCTTTTGCTGCGCGTTTCTGTATTTGGTTGTGTTGTGAACTTTTGCTGCGCGTTTCTTTATTTGGTTGTGTTGTGAAACTGATGAAGATGTTTTCTTAATTTGCATGTGTTTTTTTTCTATTTGCATGCGTTTTTGCTATCTGCATGCGTTTTCTTTAGGTTGCAGCACGTTGAGCTCTCTCGGACACCGTATGTAATTCATTCATCATCAAATCAAAATGCTCTTTACATTATGGCAGTTACCTATAAAATCAACACCAGATACAAAAGTTGAAAAGATATCATGACAATAAACAATTTGCCAGCCAGATTTTATTTTGTTTTATAAAAGTTTTTTTTTTTCCAACAAAACCCACTTAATATTATAGCTTCACATTTAAACAGCGAATATGGATATTTGTATTCGCTGTAAAAAAAAAAAAAAAAAGTTGCTGTTGAATGTTGAATCTTGTCCTTTTTTAAAGTTGAAAATTGCTTTTTGTTACTTATTTTTTACTTACAAAAAATAATTAGTATTGTAAAAAATTTTACAGTGTATATCAACTATCGATGGGTCTAGAACAGACTTATGAAATATATTAAATGTTACATACCAGAGGAATGCATTACGGGGCTCCCATAAATGAAACGATCACTTTGGATGTTTTGACCTGAGCCCTGCTTAATTTCTGACCTTGTTTTTAATTTCAACATAATCACACACAATCATCCTGAGCACATTTATGCTGTAGTGAACAATGACACATAAGACCCCCCAGACACAGACCACCAAAGTCTAGACATCCGTCCCACACTCTCAATGTTTCAACCTCCATTTGGTCATCTTTCTCCTCACTGATGGGGTATCCCATGACACTAATGATTCTCGAATTATTTGGTCAACTAGAAGACAGCTTGTCTGCACACCATTTGATCCCAGCATCGCTTTTAGACCGCCCGGTTATACATCTGTTAGCTTGTGATAAGAAAATGGCCCGTAACCTTGCAGCAGCAGCACAGGTTGTTGATAACTGAAGCGTTCTGCTGGGCCTTTTCTCTTTTAACGCAGTACTGAGTCATTGATGGGTGGATAAATTACCTGGTGTTTGCCTATTGACCTCCCTCAGAGACAGACAGCAGTCAATACTGCTCCACTTCTCTCTTTTCCCAGGAGGGTCTCTATGATTCCAGCCGAGCGTTCCTCTGAGAATGAGCTGATATCTAGTATTCTTTATCAATTGCAGCCTTAGAGCACATAGAGAGTCAGGCGAAAGAGAAACAGGACACCTGCCAACTGTTTATATGACCAGTGGCTTGGCCAGTCACAAGCTGGCCGGGGTTAATATGGCCCATTTGACTCAATTACATAAAGCACTGACTGGGGAAAGCGATGAAAGGATGATCAAATGACACTCTTTCACTCCAAAACCTAGAGAGCTTCCTAGGCAGCATTTTAAGGCATCATGTGCGCTCTCGACGCAAAGCCTGTTCCAGAAGGTAGAATAAGATTCCCGCTTTTGGTCAAATTCTAAGGCAGCATAACTTTATCCATACGAAAGGTGATACTACAATGCAAGCTCACTAAAAGAAAAAAAAGAAAAACAGTCAAAGTGGAGGTCAAAGAGTAACAGTAAAATTTATAATTTACTTGAAGGTAGTTGTTAGAATAGTTTTTTTTATTTAAAATCAACCATTGTATCCAATATTTGTGTCATTTTTAGCTTAGCATTTTAGTATTATTAGCCCAGCAACATGCTGAAACCAAACTATTTTTAAATCCATCAAGTCTCACATATGAGACAGAGAGAGCGTACCAAATAAGTTGCTTAAAACCAAAAAAGTTGTAACATTTAGTAGTTACCTGATCTAAACCCTAAAATTCCTGTTGTTGGTATAAACTAATGTAAAGAACACATCATATAAAGCACAATATTGACATAACATTCATCACATAACCTGACATTTTAAAGTGCATGAAGTCCCTTGTAAAAAGTTGTACACTTTAGCATCTGCTATCTGTGACAAGCATACTTTTACACTAATTATGGAAATAACTTAATACTTTATAAAAAAAAAATATATGCAATTTGGTGAACTTTGGAGTGTTTTTTGACCCAATTAACATATATCTTTATATATAATTTCATAACTAGGTGTACTACCCTATTTACAAGCATTACAGGCATACTGTCATTTCTATTCAAACTTGTCATTTATTAAAATATTTATTTTTAATTACACATTTGTAATGATGTTACAATTTAGTACAGTTAAAATATATTAACTTTAAATGTAATATCAAACAACAATAAATTATAATAAATTGCTTTGCATATGCTTTAGTATGTTAAGCAACACATCGAAATAAGGGTACTTTAAAGTATGACAAAAGATTAAAACAAGATTACAAAGTGTTCTTTAGTGTGTTAAGAAACAGTGCACTCTGTTTAAGTTCACTTAAGCAGTCTTTATTTCATTAATACTATAATATTTGCAAGTATAGCTTTTTAAAATATATATAATTTTAAGATTTGAAGTATACTACAAGTAGGCTACACATTTCAGTACAATTGAAATTAATTGAACTTTCAATTAAGCATGTTGCACAACCTGATTTCATTAGAAGTCATATTTTTACGAGATGCATAGCAAAATTGTGAGAGAAAATAAAGTCTCTTTTGCTCAGACGAAGTCTTTTGACATTATATAATTTCACAGTCACATACAAATTACTAGGAGTTGTCATAAAACTCAGGCAGCTTTTAGGCAGTTGAAAACAAGGAAGCTCAAAAGGTTTTTGGAACAGAGTTTTCTCTCCCTTTCTCTGTATCCATCACATTATCTCACGTAATAAAAATACCAAAGGAGTTGATTTATAAAGGATAACGATTACACACAACACATGCTGACACCCATATAAGAATAATCATAGCCTTTGTGGTCAGTGATCTTTATGACGGCTTCACGCAGATGGTCATATTGACAGCCGTCAGATAATTCCCACCCTCTCTTTGTAATGAGCAGAATAATGGCTGGTTTAAACACCGAACCCAAACAGATGAGTGCCGTTTACATTAAAGCACAATCCCATTAGTCTCCCTTAATAAATGACCTATTCCTGTACGGTAAGGGCGGCTCGGGTGCGCCCATCTTCTGCTGATAGGGGCAGAGCTTAATGAAATGGTCTTTTGTGCGCTTGGTTGAACTCATTTGATTTTTTTTTCTCCCAGCAGACTTCCTGTATCCTGTGATAAGTCCTCAAACCACTGAAGCCTATAATGACTCCATTACCGAGACCCCCGCCAGACTCTGTGTGTGTGAGAGAGAGAGACTGAGAGAGAAAATATAATGTGTGTGTGTATCCCATTATCAAGTGTAATCATTTTGCAGTCAAGCTGGTAATGAGGTGTAATATTGCCCGACATGATAACATATACACACAAACACCTCCCACACTTTAATTCACACCAAAACATATATTTAAATATACAGACTTGCATTGCACCACACACACACACACACACACACACACACACACACACACACGCAAACACAAACACACACACGCAAACGCACACACGCAAACACACACACACACACACACACACAAACGCAAACACACATGCAAACACACACACAGACACACACAGACACACGTAAAAGCCTAGTAATTATGCTAAGGGGAAGTCTCCATTTCTACAGTGGAAGACACAGGAGGTCAATTGGTGGTTAATTTTCTTTTTGCCCCCTGAAGCATGAAACATGCATATGCAAACACACACACACACACACACACACACACACACACACACACACACACACACACACACACACACACACACACACACACACACACACAAATGGATTCATCCAAGTCAAGTCCTCTCTAGCATTGACTTGTCACTACCAACCTTGTTTCGTGCAATTGCAATTACCACACGGCGAGGAGTTTCTGCAGCCTCAGGGAAAAATCCATACTGCATTTCAGATGCATCAAACTGGAGGTATAATCTTTGACACTTTATGTCCAACAGACATTTATTTTTTCCACTGAATTCCCACATTAATGACTTAAACATCTAACGATAAACATGACAATGAATATGTACCAAAGTTTCTCCAGTGGGGCCCCCGGGGGCCGCTAGAGATTTCATGGGGCTCTGTGTAAAATACTAAAAGACTTTACAAAGTGTAGGGTTTTTCTTTAGGACTATCAAACTTAAAACTGCTTTGGAATTATATTTATTGTTAAAAGAGCTGTGCAAATAAAATCAAATTCAATTAAAAATGTTAGTACATCTATATCATCACGCATTACTAATGGGTAAAAAAAAAAAAAAAAAAAGGTTACAAACTTAAAGTCAAAATTTACCAGATAATATTATCAGTGACAAAGTAAAAGCCTGGTATAAAATTTAATTTAAAATTTCCCACTTCTTTAAAATATACAGGATCATCATTTGGGGTCTTTGTTATCAACAATTCTGAAAACCCCTGGTTGAACACATGTATCTAGATTTTTTAAAAATGTATACATGGCTATAAAAAAATAATATTACATAAATAAAAATTCATAAATAAACAATGGTATCTGTTAATAAAAATGTAGTAAACATTATTTTGAATAAAAATATTTGTAAATTAATTAAATTCATATATTTAAATTCTAGAGCTCTAACTGTATGCAGTATGACTGCTAAGCCAAAGCAATTTGATTGATATGTATTAAAGCTGTGTGTTTATTTTTTAAACAGTTTGAAACATGGCTAATCTAGTGAGAATTTAGAGACTGAATGATCCATTTAATAATTTGCAATTAATCTATATTACAATATTACTGTAAAATAGTTAGGACCGCTAATACAGTAAAACTGTAAACTTTTTCAGAGCAATATTTTTCCTTTACTCTGTCAGGAACAACTCAGTGGTGTCTTCAAATTGAGTCTCGAGGTGGGAGCTCAGTCTCAGCCTCACAGCACGGGAACGGCACCAGTAAAAGGACTCAACATTCCCAGAGAAACCCTAGATGCAGAAACTCAAGCACATGCTGCAAACACAGGGGACGAGGATTAGGATCTCACCGGCCTTGTTAGCATTGAATGAAAATCTTTTGTTTGTTTTTTTTTGTTTTGTTTTTTCAACTTTCTTTGCCACCTAGTTGCAACTTGTTTGGTCTGTGTGTCGCAGCCAAGATGGATGGATCACGCAAGCAAACCAACAACTGAAGCCATATGAAAAGTGCTTGGTGGGACTCTCTGGCCTCAGCAGGACTGTCTACACTGATTTATAAGGGGAGGAGTAATAAACGCTCGGTTAAATAGCCCAGCCAAACAACAGACTCACCAGAGCCTTCATCTCAAGCATGACACTTAGCTGAAAGTAACAAGGCTCATATTGGGATAATTGTATCATCCTTCTGTGAGGCCAGGGCCATGTTTCAGGGTCATAAATCAACTACTGGCCTCTTTTTGACACCACTATCAAGGGGATCCTCTGTACTCTAAATAAGTCAACGCAGTCATTATCTTCAATGGGGACAATGTGTTGCCTTGGTTTACAATGGTGAAATGTAAAAGAATGGCTTAAGTTCGGCTTATCAATCCAGGACTGTAGAGCATCACTCAGCCTTTCAGCCTTGTTTCCTGCTAAGAGATTCTAGATATTCTGATAAGGGATTATTAATTCTTTATCATTCATTTAAACAAGCCTACAAACAAACAAAAAGATAAAGTGAATATTAATGCTTTTTTTTTCATTTCAGCCTATAATGCCTATAAATAAACAAAATAAATAAATAAATATTCATTCATCCCAGCAATAAAATGTTATAGACCTATAAATAAATAAATATGAATGCTTAACCATTCATTTCAGAAATAAAATATTATAGACCTACAAGTAAATTAATAAATTAATATTACTGCTTAGTTATTTTAGCAATAAAATCATATAAGATTATAAAGATAATAAACAAACAAATACTAATGCTTAATCATTAATTTCAGCAATAAAATGTTATAGGCCTATACAAATAAAAAATGCTTAATCATTAATTTCAATAATAAAATGTTATAGGCCTATAAATAAGTATTAAGTAAATAAACAAATAATTAAATAAATAAATACATATTGATACTTAATAATCATTCATTTCAGTAATAAAATGTTATAGGCATATTAATAAATAAATAAATAAATAAATACAGGTCCTTCTCAAAATATTAGCATATTGTGATGAAGTTCATTTTTTTCCATAATGTAATGATAAAAAATAAACTTTTATATGTTTTAGATTCATTGCACACCAACTGAAATATTTCAGGTGTTTTATTGTTTTAATACTGATGATTTTGGCATACAGCTCATGAAAACCCCAAATTCCTGTCTCAAAAAATTAGCATATCATGAAAAGGTTCTCTAAACGAGCTATTAACCTAATCATCTGAATCCACTAATTAACTCTAAACACCTGCAAAAGATTCCTGAGGCTTTTAAAAACTCCCAGCCTGTTTCATTACTCAAAACCGCAATCATGGGTAAGACTGCCGACCTGACATCATTGATACCCTCAAGCAAGAGGGTAAGACACAGAAAGAAATTTCTGAACAAATAGGCTGTTCCCAGAGTGCTGTATCAAGGCAAAAAACGAGAAGAGGTGACCGGACCCTGAGGAAGATTGTGGAGAAGGACCGATTCCAGACCTTGGGGGACCTGCGGAAGCAGTGGACTGAGTCTGGAGTAGAAACATCCACAGCCACCGTCCACAGGCGTGTGCAGGAAATGGGCTACAGGTGCCGCATTCCCCAGGTCAAGCCACTTTTGAACCAGAAACAGCGGGAGAAGCGCCTGACCTGGGCTACAGAGAAGCAGCACTGGACTGTTGCTCAGTGGTCCAAAGTACTTTTTTCGGATGAAAGCAAATTTTGCATGTCATTCGGAAATCATTACATTTTATCATTACATTATGGAAAATAATGAACTTTATCACAATTATGCAATTTTTTTGAGAAGGACCTGTAAATAAATAAATAAGTCAATCAAGTAAGTTATAAATATAAATAGACAGTATAGTACAGTATGTTGGTAATTATTACTCAGTCTCAAACATATTATTACACTGTAAACATGACACATTAAAATGAAGTGTAACCCTTTATTTTAAGGTGTCCTTACAGTGTTATTCATTTAATTAGTGAGTAATATTAATGAACAACATTACTATAGGGTTTGGTTAAGGCTTAGTTGCATGTAATTATGCATAATTTACTGTTGTTACTACAGAAGTACATGTAACGTAATAAAGACACTGTAAAATATGTGTGTTGCCTCAATTATAAAAATAAATAAATAAGTACATAAAATTATATAAGTTAATACATATTACTATTTAGTTATTTCAAGTTGTTTCTCTGCCAAAAGTAAATATATTATGTTCCTACATGACAGAAAGAAAAAAAAATCCAATCTCTGATGGCGTGAACAACATCAATGAGTTTGGATTTTACCAGTTCTGCAAAGAACTGACTGACTTTCTCATTGCAAAGTTTTTTTTTTTGTTTTTTTTTTTTTTAGACTAACATCCTTTTCACCTTTCTCAAATAAGTAATGCACTCGTTGAGTTGAATCACAGCTAAAGACAACAAGCTCTCGTCCGGAGTCAATTCAGCCCGGTCACTTCAGCTCCTCGGCAGAGCTCAGGAGAGCAGAAATAAAGAGCCTCCGCAGGGTCACACATTCAAAGGGGGTTTCTCCTTAAGACTCATGGGTAAAAAATCTCCTAAGCCTATTTAGTTTTCAAACACCGCTGTCTCCCCCTCAGTCTCACAGCGGGGCTGTGGTATCCAAACATGTCTTCATTTACTCACTGTGTGTTAGTGTGTTCGCAGAATTCCCCGTTGAAAAGAACCTCCCAAATACGCTATTATTATCGCTTCGTCAACTCTCATTCAGTGTTTTCCTGACCTCTCACCTCGGGCTATGGCAACAGTGAGAAAAATGTCCGCCTTGATTGACAGGACTGAGAAAAGCCGGCCCCTCCCCTCTGCTCCAATAGGCATTTCAAACACTTTGGGGAACAATAAAGGCTTGGGTGTAATGGATCAATGAGGGGATGATGACTGTCAAAAGAGCACATACTCCTCACACAAACCTGATTATCTCAGCGTGACGGAGGCCGGGGGGAAGTGGGCCCCCCGCCGGGCACCTCCAATTGGGCTATCGTGGAACACGAGGACCAGGCTGTCAGGCCTTGCCCTCTCCCATCCAGCAGGGGCCTTTACCAATCCTATTCATACGAGCAGGGGCGACTCTCCGTCCGCCGTGGCTCAGTTAAGTTGGGGGATGGAGGACGTCGCTATTGTTCGGCGCAAGCGCTGAAAAGCTCTGGATGCCTCGACGAACGAAACGTCCTTAAATGCATCGAAAGACACCCCCCGCAGCCGAAAGTCCCGAAATCTCCCCTTTATGTGCCTACTGGAGAATATGAAGGAAGGGATCTGGGACAGAAAAGAGCAACAGGAGAGCCCCATCTCAGATAAAGCCCCCGCTAATCTGCTTTCATTTGGGCTTTAGGAGCAGCAGTAGATGTTTGTCCTCATTGCACCTCTGTTTCCAGGGCAGACATACAGTATTAGAGGCCTGCAGATTAGTCATGGGGATGAATGCATGTAGATTGGATGTTTAGGCTGCTTTTCACATACTTTCAAAGGGTGAGATCTGTTATCACAAAATCCTAATCTCAAGACACGGGCTGGAACACAATTAGCAGAAGATAATGTGTGTGTGTGTGTGTGTGTGTGTGTGTGTGTGTGTGTGTGTGTGTGTGTGTGTGTGTGTGTGTGTGTGTGTGTGTGTGTGTGCGTGTGTGCGTGTGTGCGTGTGCGTGTGCGCGTGCGCGTGCGCGTGTGTGTGTGTGTGTGTGAGATCTTCTTGGTCATTTACTCACCCATGTCATTCCAAACCTGTTTGATTTTCTGCCTTGTGAACACAAAAGAAGATATTTTGAAAAATGTTTCAATGTTTTTGTTCACTCAATAAAAGTCAATGGCAACCAAAACTGTTTAATTACCAAGATTCTTCCGAATATTTTCTTTTGTTTTTCGCAGAACAAAGTCAGTCATACAAGTTTGGAATGACAGGAGGGTGAGAAAATGATGACAGCACTATCCCTTTTAAACACTTTTCTCCCACTTTTATATACAGAATTAGTAAACCATTCATGTTTGGTTGTTAATATCCAAAAACATTGAAACAATTCAATGTTATTGCATTAGATGTAAAATATTGACCCACATGGGACTGGCAAACATAACTTATTCAACGACTTTGAAGCAACTGTTGCCAAGGTGAAGTCAGTTCTCGTCAAGTTTTCACAGTTGTCCTACAAAGTAACCACAGAGTTCATCACATTAACCATGCACATGTTCCACTAACCAAAAAGAAAGCGAATATATCTGTATTAAATAGCCAATTATATCTATTGCTTTATAATGACACTTTAAAACCGGACCCTCGCTACCTTTGTCACAGATGAATCTAAACCTGTTCACTTTGGCCGGACTACACAGCGTTTTCAAAGCAGTACCAGTATCTTCTCTGCTCTGTGTTCTCTGTGTGCTTGTGTAGAGCTCACCTCTGGGGCTGGCAGCCCGAGGCTATGCTGCATGCACCGATTATTTCACCATAATTAAAAGTCCGGGATCTTCAGGGACGCCTCCGTCTTGCTGCGCTAGCAACCTCAGCCTTCATTCTGTAACATTACATGAGTATCATCACTATTGTGATTTGATTCGACCCTCTTCAAACGGATTCAACAGCCTTGAGGTGCAATAAAAGACACAATACCTTATAGATTCAGTCATCTTAGAGAGAAAAGGGAAAACAACAGGGATTGGCTGGTTCCATCAGCTTAGATCTTTGGGCTGTACTGACCTGCGGTCTGATTGACAGCTGGGTTGATTCCATATGGACGAACTGTGAGACAAGGATTGACTGATTTTGTCCTAGCATGGGAAAAGATTGTGTGTGACTATAGCTTTGACTGGCAGCTGGCTGTTCTGAGTGGATACAGTACAAGTTTCCTTTGCAGGGGGTTGAGCAGACACAAGATTGGCCGGATCATCAATTATAGGAATGATTGACAGGTGACGGCCTCCGAAGTGTGTGCACTCAGCTCCAGATGTAGTTGCTCCCAGCAAGAGAAATTAGATGTGGAGTAATCAATCAGTGGCTCTGGCAGCTTTACATGTAAAACACAATGCAGGCATTAAATTGTTATTGCATTATTAATGTACAATACATAAAGCACTGCATATTTGAACTAATTACATTCTCTTTAGCCAACCATGAAGATATAAAAAACACTCAGTGTTTTATGTTCAATATACTTCATTATTGATTCTTGTTTTAGATTACATTAATACACTGTGGACATCTTTCATTGGGTTTCAATGGATCCAATCATTTTCAGCTACACTTCATTTCTAAATTCTGTCTTTATTACAATAATTAAGCACCAGACCTCCACCGTGTGGTTACATCCTGAAAGCTTTTCTGTTGACATCTCACTCAGATCACACCCTCTACACTCATAACAATTTCTAAAACCTTAAATTACATTAGAGCTTTGGAATTTCAGTCCATATTCATAATGACAATGTTTGTATGTAAATACATGCTTAGAGAACCCACGCCTTCAAACAGCACAGTCCAGTGTCTTTCAAATAACTGTCAAATCAGTTAGCACAGTGAACAAAACACTAGTTTTATCCAAGTCAAAAAAGTAATATCACTGAATCAACCAAAATACATGAATTTAAACCAACAAAACTCATTTTATTGGAATAAATCAGGTGGTATAAATAACTCTTTAAGGTAACAATTGCATGTTTACCACTTTTTACAATGCTGTGGTAAATATATGGTTTCATTTAATTCACCTCACTCTTTTTCTACACATTTTTTCTAACATTCAAAATATAGCAAAACTGAGTAAAAGTTCGAATTTTTAATTATAAGGGTAAAATTCTCTAAGCCACATTTAGTCAAACACTCTGCATTCCCTCAGTTGAAAGATAGAGGGCAGACTTGTGACAAGAACAGTCAGGTAGTATGCAACCTATCAAACTGCCTATAGTCAAACGTAAAATATGCAATAGATAGCCTATGATTAAATACAATGTAGGCTACATTCAATTTATAAATGCATACCTATATACGTTTAAAATAATAAAAATATCTTCACTAAAAAATCTCAGTCACTTTCTTACATCAACAATTAGCAACCACAGCAAAGCAGGACAATAGCTTCTGAATATAAACATTTGAAACATTGGCGACTAATATATCTTTATCTCTGTAGCGAGTAAAATTTCAGCAAATTGAAAAATAAAATCTCAAATATATATATATATATATAATTCAAACACACACATGTCATTGACACCCTGCAGTGGCATGCCATTTAAGCGGTGTAAATAATTGAGGAATAGCATTTGCCGTCATCCCCCACATGAGATGTGTCTATAAAAGAGCATCAGATCTTTCCTTTGAGAGGAGGAGTCTGATGTCGTAACACACTGAGCTCTCCTCACTAGCTAATCGATGGAGAAGTCAATGACTGCACCTTTTCAAGCTGTTTACAATATGGACTCCTTTTAAATACATCCTGAGTGTAAAATGAGTAGCCTATGCAGTACCTTGGAAAACTGCAAATTACATTATTAAATTATTGACAGATTAGTTAG